>JAMKCH010002592.1:0-122402 GCA_023653785.1 Ophioderma brevispina | reverse complement strand
CCAAAAAGTTCAACATTTTGCCATATTTTTTTTCTAGATGATCTAGAGTAGAAAACTACCCTCAGGTATATTGTAGGAGGGCCTTGCCCAACTAACCATGTGATTCATTCCCCAGGGTCTGAATGGGTTGGGGCGACTGTAAAAAAGGTCAACTTTCACAAAACGTCAACGGTTGGGGGGGGGGGGGACTATTTCTAGATGAGCTAGAGTAAACCAACTTAAGTATATGTAGGAGGGTACAAGCCCTCCACCAGCCCTCATCCCCACCAGCCTAACCACACAAAACCCATGTAGTTCATTCCCCCAGGGTTCTTCCCTGTGTCTGACAGCGGGGTGGGGAAATGTCAAAAGATACAACAATTCAAAGGTCAACATTTTGGCCATATCTTTTTTTTTCTAGATTAGCTAGTTATTCCCATGGACTACTGTGTATTAAGGATAAAGGTCCGAAATCTTATGGTCCATGTGTGTGCAGGTCTGTAGATGTGTAGGAGCGTTGGCGTATGTAAAGATGCATATGAGGATCAGGTCCATGCAACAGTCCACTTAGTCCTGCCTGTATTGGAGTCTTGACGCTCCTGCTATTATTGTACCCCCATATTATCACACCACAGATCGCACATACCTTGGGGGGGGGGGGGAATCAGTCTCCGTCCATACTGTCCTTGGCTGGTTTACAGATTTTTCTTTAAAAATAGAGCAAGTAAACCTTTTTTTTCTCTTCCTTCAGAGCAAGTAAACTTGCATCATCCCTGCCAAGAATTGGCAGTCTGAACATTACTCAGATGACCTTTGACCATTGGTCTATAACTTTGATATCATCCACATATGAAGGACCCCTAATGCCCTAGATTGAAAGAAAAATTCACACTGTACAGAGTAAATGAAGCCTAACCAAACTGGAACATGACCGTGAATGACCTTTACCTTGGTAAATGTACCTTTGACCTCAACATAATGAAGGAACCCATATTACACCTTTGACAAAATCTAGGTAGGTTGTAATCGGACTTCACATTTTCAAAGAAGACCCTAAAATGAAAACCTAACCAAACTGGACATGACCTCAGGGACTGACCTTCTAAAATAGAAGGTGGCTCATTAACAAGCTCGCCTCATTCGGGGAGAGTTTTGAGGGGAGCAGTCCATGGCATTTACCAGGGGAGCTTGAAATCAATCTTCTAAAAAGTGCTTAAGGAGAGCTGTAGGGGAGTTAATGCTCTCACTCTCCTTAAAAGTCAGTCCCTGGACCTCAGATGATCTTTGACCTTGTATATGACCCTGTTACCCTCATCCATATATGGAAGCATCCCTACATTCACACTTGGGAACCCAAGTTTGATATAATACAGTGTGGAGTCCATTAAACCCTACATCCAGGAAAGATATTTTCTTCGAGGTTAAACGTTATTTCTGCTTCTTCAATGTTTTGCTTTTGGTTTGTTTACAGAGATAAACAGGTATCAGAAGAAATTTTTTTATTTGTTGTCTTTCGGACTTTGGGATCAGAAACTAGGTCAATTGTGTGGAAGACTAAATTCAGTTTGACCTGATTTTAGAATAGCGCCATAACATGCGGACTGACCACCGACTGTATACCATAGACACATTGTTAGCAAAGACACTTCACTGGTACAATGTATGTTTTCTTCTCGACAAAAACATACCAGTTTGAATAAAATGGTCTATTGTGTAACATACGTATACGTAAAACATCTTAAATAATTAAATTAACCATTGTTCAATCATAAAGAGTCATGGTATTGAAAAATCACTCGATATCAATGTTTCAGTTCAGGACATATGAAACTGCTCAGAGATTGTTGTTTACATCTCTAAGGTAATTATTTTGCCAAAATGCAGTAGAACTCCGCATCCATAAATTGCAAGAAGAACTTAAGCTGAATTTTTCTGTAATCAATCGGAAATTAAAACTTAAAGTTCATTATCGCACTGCTGTTTTTTCAAGCGAATCAAACTTCTGTGTTCCAAACACATTTTGCTCTCTCCCACGTTTTTCGTAGTAAGTTAAAACCATGACATCTTGCTGAACCAAAGTAAACTGTGGTCTACATTTAACACCAGCGATTTTATTTGGTAAATTGAACATTTTTTTACTAGCATTACTTTTGTAATCATCTGGCTATTCATTTTGTAACATTCATTACCTCCCACCTTCTAACTGTTTAACAATAATTTGGTGTTAAATGTTGGGTACTCAAATCACTGCTGAAAGACCATATGTATAAGCTTATGTAAGCCGATGATCTTTGTTGGCTCAAAATCGGCCAAAACAGGATTTTTTTTTAAGTCTCCAGCAAATGGGCATACCTCTTCCTCCAAGTCCAAATGACACCAAATAAACGTTTTCTGAAAAGCCTGTTTATCCTTCTTGAATCACCATCAACCAAACCTTTGAAGCAAAAACAATTCTTACTATTTTAAATTATTTTTTATTCTGAATGTAGGTTTTTTTGACTCACACTGTATTGGATGGATTTGAGTAGGATAACTAAATTTATTGTCAAGCTATGAGATTTGAAAATATTGTGGTGCGAGTCGCAGGGCGACTATTGCAATATTTTCAAAACTCATAGCGAGACCGCTAAATTCTTGTATCCTGCGATAAAAATCAATCCATTTATCCTTATTATGTTTTTCAGACCTGACTTGAATGCAAACTAGTGAACATGACTCGAAAAAGTGGGGATTATTGGGAAGCTCCTTCCCAGGAAAGTTGGCCATTTGGAGGGAATTTGGCCATTTGCGGAGGGAAATTTATACCTAAGATATAGTAGGGAAATCTGTAACGGGAAATTTAACATTTTTTTTAAACCCTGCTCGTGAATCAGGCTTGACCAGGTTGAGAGTAACAGATCCTAACATTAGTGAAAAGACAATTTTTTAGAGTAAAATGAAACCAGTAGAACATGGGAAAAACCAAAGAAATTACCACTAACACCAGGAACCAGTAAAAAATGGAACTAGTAGACCCCCTGGCCCAGTAAACCACCAAAAGAAATGGAACTAGAAGACATCAGGAACCACCAACAATTACAACCATTCAGACAGCAAAACCCAAAATAATGACACCTCCAAATAATGGAACATCCCCTGTAGACTACTTCAGCCAATTAGAAGCCTCCCAGAAAACTCAGGTCCTGGCTTTTAAAACTCATGTCAGGTCTCAAAAACTCATGTCACTGTCTCATGTGCATGTTTATTGTACATTAATCAGTTGTACAAAGGTGTAGGATTGAAGATTCTGAAAACATACTAATGGTTTAAATTGGACTTAAACTTTTCGAACAAGAAGACTGATAAACCAAAATTAAACAAAATGGAACAGCACATACATACGGACGGTGTGTTCTCGGCCTCACAAAATCCCCCTGCTTTTCAGACGGATAAAGGGGGGGCGGGTTGCACAGTGGGTCTTCTCTTTGCGTCGCACCACTGTGGTTTCCAGGTTTGACCCTCGACTGCCTGCAATTTCATGTGCATTTGGTTTCCAGTCCTACTTGTCTTGGAGGTTTTTTCTCTGGGTACTCCGGGTTTCCTTCTGCTTCTAAAATTGTGCTTTCCCTTCTTTACTTGTATTGACATAAAGTATCTTTGTGACACTAAAATGACAAAATGTGGTCTTGATGTCTCTTAAATACTAACTAGTAGGCTAGCGGTTCGCGGCTTTCGCGATCACCTGGGTTAAAGTTTAACCCAATTTTTGACCTCAGTTGACCTTTGAATACCTTGTGCCTTTAAGATTGCCTGGCATCAACACCAACCCACCTCCAAGTTGCATGTCCATACATCACATGGACTACCCCATTTACCCTCCTTTTACCTTGAATGACCCCTAATGCCCTTTGTCATGACCTTTCAAAATTTTTGGCATCTACAATTGACCCCACCTTCCAAGTTTCCTGTCCATACAACCGTGTACATAATTGTTGACCTTGGATATGACCCCTTGATGACACGGTGCTGACCTTCAACATTTTTGGCATCAACAATTGACCCCACCCTCCAAGTTTCATGTCCATAACACGTTTACCGCAGTGACCTTGCATGACCTGCTGTTGCCTTGTCGTGACCTTCAAAATTTCGGCATCAACAATTGACCCCGCCCACAAAGTTTCGTCTGATACAACCAACGTTTACTCCATTGACCTCATTTGACCGTGAATGACCCCTGATGACCTTAATCCATTAACCAATACAAACCTCTTGTCTTCGGACGGTCAAGAGGCACTTAACATACCAAGTTTCAGGAATGTGAGACCCTCGGTCTCCGAGAAATCAACGTTTAACCTCATTTGACTTGGGGGGACCTCTGTGGACCTTGTCGTGACCTTCCCAATTTTCGCACAAAAATCGACCCCCACCATCCAGTTTCTGTCCATACACCAATGTTTACCCCATTGACCTTTTTGACCTGAATGACCTCGAGGACCTTGTTCCACGAACCAATACAAACGCTGTCTTCGGGAAGGTCAGGGGCCACCCACCTACCAAGTTTCAGAAACGTGCGACCCTCGGTCTCCTGAGCAATAGGCGCGGTGCGATTGACCTCTTTTGACCTTGAATGACCTCAGATGACCTTGATCCATAAACCAATACAAACTAGGTCTTCGGAAGGTCAAGGGGCACCCACCTTCCAAGTTTCAGGAACGTGGCTACATCGGTCTCTCCGAGCAAATAGGCTCGGTCCATGTGACCCTCTTTTGACCTCGAATTGACCCCGATGACCTTTGATCCACTAACCAATCCACAAACTCGGTCTTCGTTCGGTCAAGGGGCACCCGCCCACCAAGATTTTCAGGGACTGCGACCCTACGGTCTCTGAGAAAATATACGCGGTCAGACACACACAGATAGACCAGACAGATAGACAGGACAGACCACCGGTATTTTATCTGATACTTCCTCCTCCTCCAGGAGAATAAAAATGTTTAAAGGTGTATTTTGGCTGTCCTAGCCACATCATGTTAGTGTTCTCTAGATATGCACGAGAAAAGGTTATTTCCAAAGTTCGATTGTTAGTTGCGTTTTGATGTTAATGAGTAAAAGAGAATTTTCCTTATGCACGGTCCACCATAGCCACTGTGTTGTAAATTCTTGGCCGTCCTAATGGCCCAAATACAAAATTATGGAATTTTTCTAACGTCAGAATAGATCAATTTTGCATGTAAGATTCTCTAAGGCAACTCATACTCTACTTAGGCAAATGATTCACTAAGATAACAGTGGCGTCGTAGCTAGGCGGCAATGGGGACACATGCCCCGGCGCAAACCTCAAGGGAACGCTGAAATGATGTTGGGAAAAATAAAATTGACACAAACAATAAATAGTTATTATAGTTCACTTTCCAGATAATTCCGATAACTGAGAGCTCTGCCAAAGACAATCACACATGCTAAAACCAAGAGCTTCCTGAGGCTCAGCCCCCTGGACCCTGCCGGGAGTATAGTATGTTTCATCTGGCTTCAAGATATGAGATGACATGTATTCCGGACTCATCCAAAATGCACTCAACCAATGCTACACCCAAGAGATTCCGAGGGGATCTGCCCATCCTGGACCCCGGCCAGGGGCAGTCATGTTCATCTGCTTCAGGATAATGAGATAACTGAGAGCTCTCGTCTCTTAAAGCATTCAAAATCCAGATATCCAGGGCTCCACCCCTGGATCCCCAGAAGGGGTCTTTTGTCGACACCACATGGGGTCCTTGGGCGAGCCCCTGGATCCCACCTGTTTTTTGCTCATCACGCGCTGGGGGGCACTACAGTAACCACCTCTTGCCCCTGGCCCCGGCAACCTACATCCACCTAGCTGTACGCCACTGGGCATAAACATCTCCACTTGTTTTTTAGTTAAGTCAGGGGGACGAGGCTGTGGATCACGAAATCCCCTTTATAATGTTTTGTTGAATTGAAATCATTATATAGCAAGAAATGCCATGATTTTATATAATATTAATTTAAATGTGCTCTCTGACCTCCAAAGATCATGAAAATGTGTTTATTGTGGAAAAATAACAGCTGTGGCTATAAGTATAACCATAAAATACTTCATTTGGAATTTCTATTTTGCTTGCCCTTTCCTTCCTTTTAAAGACACTATCGTTATTTGTTGTAAGAGTCAAAATACAGTTTTGAAATTTGCAGGAACAATTGAAGTTGAAGGATACGTCTTAGAATTCCCGTAAGTTATTTTTTGCATCTGAAAAATGGAGCTATGTAACAAAGCCTCAGTGTGCAAAGATATGAATCTCCATTCAATTACTGTTGTAATAATAATGACTAATATCAATTTTCTTATCTAATGACTTTTGGTCTTATAGCTTGTAATGTATGTAGAGCCATACCTGTTATCAAACTACAGTCAACAAATCTGAATTTGATTTTTTCATTTTCTCATGTACAAATCACTGATAGTGTCTTAAAAGAACTTTAGTTGCCTCTTTTATTGCAAGATGTGCAACTTTGGGAAAAAACATATACTTTTTTCTTTTCACATCCATGTACTCAATAAGCTTTATAATAGAAATATAATTGCATAGGTTCTCTCCAGGTCGACAAGGATTTTGTAGGTTATTTAGGTAGCGCTAAAACATGCTAAAGCATTGTGATTTTCAAACCTTCTCAACACAATGTCTGCAAAAATACGTTGAGAATAATGTACTAATGCTTCCAATGTGAAAAATAACAAATTTGTTGGTTCGTAGCAACAGCCTTGATCAAGGCTACCGTGGGGACCATAACATAGTAGGGTCAATTCAACAACTTGAGTACCTTTATTCTACCATTGTCTACTCCCCACCCAGTGACAGGGACATCAGTAATTTCTTAATTCGGTATGGGCTTGTAGATTTCCTCACTCACAATCGGACTGTCGATTTTCCTAACTCCATAAGGGACTTGTCGGCTTGTAGATTTTCTAACTCATCTATAGATTGGAAGTAGTATTGTATGGCCTTTTGATGGGACTTGTTTCCTAACTCATGTAGGGGAACTTTGCAACTTCCTATTGTCATTGTCCTCGCCTACAAGTTCGGAAAAGGGACCCCCCCTTGAAATATGCATTGTCCGTCCGTATCCGTGATAAAAATGTTTACCCACTTTGTGTCTGATTTTCGTAAGGGCAACAATGTTATTTTGTAGAAGAAGCGGGTTGATGAGTTTGTGACCTGATTAGATTTTTCGGCATAAATATGCAATTAAGCATTATTTCATAATTTAATAAAATTTTCCCGCAAGGCTTGTATATACAAGTAGATCTGGAGTTCTGTACGGCATATAATGATGTGAACTTGTTGGAAGGAAGCGGGTTGAGTTCTCGACTGATTAGATTTCGGGCATTATTTCGGGCAAATTACAAATGACATGAGCAATAATTGCAAAAATTGGTGTAAACGCTTTATTTTTGAAATGGTAATCGGATACGCAAAATTCCTTTATGCATGAAAGGCCTTATCATGGTGCTGCGCATCTTTTGGCAATTTGAAAGTGTGTGGTATATGTGGCTCAGGTATGCAAATGAGATTAATTAAATATGCATAATTGATGTATCACTGAAACGGTACATCAGATTCACTTTGATGTGAAGACTACTCTGCCAGATACCCTTTTGTGTCAATAATTAAATTGGGTCACAGTGCAGTGTGGGAACAATTAAAGTCGGGCATTGTTTTGATGCATTGATATTTACTGTATCTCTCAAACAGTACATCAGATATACAGGAATTCTTCACTACTGAAAGATACTCTCTATACATCTTTGGTCGAATCATAATTGAGTAAAGTTGCATGTGAGTCAAGGGGCATTTTGATGCAATAGGGCTAATTTATTAAATTATGCAAAGGGCTGTGTGTATCGCTGAACACGGTTAAAATTGATGTATGGCAAGGGGGTGGGGTGTTGGGGTGTTTGGTTGTTTGTGTTTTTGGGGTTTGGTTGTTTGGGGAGGGGTGGGGTTGTCCTGGGGAGGGGGGGGGTATCTTGGGTAGGGGGTGGGATTGTCTTGGGAAGGGTGGGGTGCTTAGGAGGGGGTGGGGTGGGGTGTCTCGGGAGGGGTTTGGGGTCAACTCTTGGGAAGGGAAGGGGGGTGGGTGTGTTCGGGAGGGGTGGGGTGGTGTGAGGGGAGGTAGGGGTGGGTTGCTCGGGGGAGGGAGTGGGTGTCTTGGGGAGGGGAGAGGTGGGAGGGGTTGGGGAGGGGTGGTTGGGGTGTTCCGGCGAGGGGGATGGGGGGGTGTCGTGGCATGGGACGGTGTCGTGGATGGGGGAGGCGGGGGGTCGTGGAGGGGACGGGTGGGGTTCATATTCTAGACTTTATACATTGTATGTAGTTGCATTTTTATAGCATGTTAGTGATCGTGACATTCAGCGGGGACATATTTTACGCATTACGTAAATACAAGTTCGCTGGTTTCATATTTTTCTCTACCTGATTTTTGACTCGGTCAAATTATTTTCCTGCCATGAGGTACTTATATATGATAAGCGAATAAAGGGGCCATCTTTATGATTACACAGCCAACAAAAATAAATTGACGAGATTGTTGCACCCTCTGAACTCTTAGTGTTAGTACTAGTAGTAATGACCTTGGTATTCGATGTGTGGTCTGATTAGGACATGCAGATTCAATTGACTCTTGCAAAAATTAATGATTTTGTATTTTCTGCCTGTTGAAAGGGATGGAAATGACAAATTAAGGAACAACTTGTGATACCCCCAAACATTTGCTAATGACACCAAAACTCAAGATCAGAATCAAACTGAAATTTTAGATTGAGTTTCTCACGGATAACCTTTTGAACCATAAAAAAGAGAAGGGTGCCTAGATCGTGAAATGCACCATTAAAATGATTAAAATGATTTTGTTTTCCAGAATCAACACTACTAGTCCTTGCTACTTTAAATCCACATCTTTGAAGAAGTTGAACATGTATTTTCCATGATCATCAGATTTTCTTTTAGCCCTAATTGTATAACATCAACTGTGCTTAATGTATTAATGATTATGTCAAAATGTAAATTAAATCCTATAACCCCCCTCTGTTGTATTTTTTTCTTTAAAGGTTAACGTCTTCAAGAAAGCGGAGTTGTTATTAAGGTCAGGAAGTTGAGAATGTCTAAGGCTGCTGTATGCCCCAACTGTGGGGGGAGCGATATTGACAATGATCAAGCCAGAGGAAACGCAGTATGTGTTAACTGTTTTTCTGTCCATTGAAGACAACTTCATGGTCCTCCGAGTTAACTTCGCTGATAATATCCGGGGGAGGAACTTCAGTTATCCGGACAATTTGTCCCCACAGAAGGTAATTATACAAATTTGTACCCTTTAGTCCATTCCTGTGAATATATATGGTTGATAATACTTGCACAGCATTTATTCTAACTGGGTCTGTTTTTATGCATGGCTGTTTTTTTGTTTTTATGTACATCAAACGTGCATGTTAAGTATTATGTTGCCATGTCTGGTGTGTGTTGTGTGTATTTAATATGCATAATTGCCATATGCGTGTATGTGGTGATATTCATTTGAACTTTTGTTATGCAGCTTAGCCCCCTCAGTTGCAAGGTACTGCTATCCTTGGGCGCTGGTTTCCACTAGAATCCATTAGAACATGAACTGATTGAATAGTAAAGAAAACATTACAAGAATATAATTCCATTAATGTCTTCTCATGACGTATCATGTGTTTCAACAACTCACCATATTTTTTTTTTTTTTTTTTTTTTTTTTTTTTTTTTTTAAACCCAATTTTTGATATGCCCCATTAGCATGTTACGTGGCAGTGTCACAGAGGTTGTGGTTTTTCGCAGCTACGCTTAGTCGACGCCCCTGTTTTCGTCACGTTTGTGGAATCTACGCGCTAACAACCAGGTTGCCAAACTGCAAAGCAACAAACTTGCCAAAACTATCGCTTTGCTTTAGATTTTGCTAAAATATTTTAACGAATTGTGAACATTTTAGTATTATAGTGAGAATAATTATGTTCCTCTATACAGGATATTAATAATTTTTCAAGAAGATTTTCATTGTTGAAAAGGTTCATCACAAATCAACAATGATGTATCCATGCGTCCGCGTGGCTTTAGCTGCCCGAGCGGGACAAAAATATGCGGACGCATCGGATGCAAGTGCAACAGATTTGAAAATGACGTAAGAGTTAAAGTTTGAACAAGTGTGAGTGTCAAGATTATTCCAGAGATTAGCTGTTCTAATTTACGTAAACCGCACTGTCTCAAACATTTTAAAGAAAAATCGGCAAGAGCAAGGTGCAAAACATTTTTGGTTAGTCTCTTATACAAATGTGCAAGGTACGCTATATACACTTGCACTGATGATGAAGCACAGGATCGTAAAATAGGTGATGTTGAGATCTGTTTAGATTTTTCGGTTACATTACTGGCCTATTCATAACATAACAACTTGCCTCTCATAGGTTTATATCTTGGACCTCTGTGTGTCCAGTGTTTCAGTAACACTAAGCAAATTTGAACAAAGGAGTCAGGAGCATTACCAGTAAACATTTAAAAAAAAAAACAGCAAAATTGTTTTTTGGTGTTTGTTTGTGTGTTTTTTGTGAATGGACTTTAAAAAAATTTGTATGTGTGTATCTTTACACTTTCATGTTATTCTTAAGGATGTTGAACAATGTTTTCGGAAAATATGGAAGGAAATTATTAAAGGATTAAATTTGAAATCACATCAATTGTGTTTTTAAAATGACTTTTTTTCCCATTATAAGGATTAAAAAACGGTACAATTTGTAAGTTCCAACAGTTAGTTTCACAGCTTCATTGTCATTCTGAAGTAAAGGGTTTCAAATCATGCTCCGATTTTGATGAGCTGGCATCAAACAATAGACACTGATCATAGGAAACAGAAATGTATTTTAATAATTCGTTTGGGTGAGCAGCTCCATATATACCCTTTCAGGTCCGAGGTTTAGTGACCCATATAGACCCTTGTTCACTTTTCCTCTAATATGCAACCAAATATGACACAGTCTCTTCAAAACAAGGCAAGACAAATTTTTTCATGAGTTTCAACAAAATTTGGTCTTACTTACCTTGGTGGAAGATATTCATGAGTTCACTAGAGTAAAGACTCTTGAATAAAGCTGACAAATCCTTTAATCCTTTGATCCGCTTATAGAAGATTCATGCTAGGCTAATTTCATGAGGTCTTACATAGCGGATGAACCAAAATTGTAGCATTGGTAAGTTTTTACCTTACTGACCTTGAACTTTATTAGGGCCATATCAAACAAAGCGAACTAACAAAATACATCCCTTTTGTAATCCTTACATGGAAATTTACACTTTTTTAAATTTTACCACCTTACCCCCCCATTTACATGTTCCACAGTCTCCCCCAGGGTTGAACCACCCAAAGAATGTGACAGCCACCTCAGTACCATACAAAAAGATCTTCAAACCTTTCTCAACTCTAACCTCAAGAATGTGGATTCGTTTCTGATCCTATTTAATAACCCCGTGGGTGGGGGGGGGCAGACCAATCTGCTCGATTTGGGATTGGGGATTTCCAAACAGTGCATTTAGGGAATTCTTGAGTTTATTTTCTACGGCAAGCCTGGTCCCATTACATGTGCAAAATCACCTTTTAAACCTTGGTTCACTACAATCTTATAATATCATGGTAAGTAGAAAAAAATATTGTATAAAATCCGTCGGGTTTAGTGGATTACCCCCACTGCAAAATAGTGTTAATTTCCATACGGCATTTAGATTTAATATTCGTGACCAGCGCCTAGCCTTGAGTCAAGTCTGTGTGTATCATTCGATATGCTAAGAGCGCCCTCCTACCGTTAAGAGATCTTGAATAAGAACTAGCACTCTGGTTTCGCCCGTAAGTTGATGCCGGTTTGAATTCGCCGTTGCTGTTAGGTTGACACGTCCTACCCCCTGGTAATAACCATAATTCACAAAACTACCTCATAAAATACAGTAAATTGATTCACTTTTTGTTAGATAAAAACAGATAGACATTGGAAGAGAGGAAAGGCTCCAATCTAAGCTGGTTGAGTTGTCCACAGTGTTTTTTTCACAAGGGCCTAATAGTGAGATTAACATCATTTCATCCAGAATGAATCTTATTATTACTCCCATAGTGAAACATTCACATCCCCACTCCACCTTAATCATTTTCCCATCTCGCCAATTCATAGGCTGTATAATCTAAATTCTGTTACCTTGTCATGTCTTAGACATGCGTCGCATTAACCTAGAATTACTTTGAGTGAGCATCCATCACCCCGATTTAGATGTCTAGCTTTTAAGTCCTGATCGATTGCCTAATTTCTTGCTCCATATCCCCTGGGTGTACGATGTATAAAAAAGATTCTCACCAAATGGTTGATTATCTAGTTGCTCTACGAGATCTCACTTGAACTTACATTCACAGGTGTAAGGGTATTTGTTTTAAAAATATTGCCAATCTATATAAAATTATCCAGTATGTTGTTGCAAAAGTCAAAGAAACCATTTTATAATGACAAAATTTTCAAAATTAATGTTAATCTGTGTCAGTTAAAAGATTATTAATGAGATCAATATTGTCCTCCCTCAAGAATAATTGGCCCGTTTTGGTTGAAATTTACAATCTGATGTGACTTCTGTTTAGAATTTCAGTGTGACTTGCTATCTTTTTGAATAAAATTTGGGCCAAAATAATGTACTGTATACTTACTACGAGTAAGGTAACATCTGAAGATTGGGTTGCCCTTCATCAGAGACCCGAGGCATTTTCATTGGGGTTATGGCTTGGACATAGAATGCCCGAGTTAGAAAGCAGAGATTAACAAAATAATTAATAACATGATAGTAGGGGCAATCAGGGTTTTTATCTGTGGGGCAAGACAGGGGATATCCCATCTGGATAAAATCTGCCTGCTCTTTTCCAGCTGACCCGAAAAAGAAATTTATTATTTTAGATTATTTATTTATCTTTTGCCTAGAAATCAAAACAAACAATATTCAGACATAAAGAAAAATAAATTGAAATTTGCCAATGATTTATGGGATGTTAGGGACAACCACAAAGTCTGAAAGGCATATATTGTGAACTTCAAAACACAGATGTAGATATATTTTCTTGTTGATTTGAGGGCCGGCCCTGAATAATTTGAGACCATTGTTCACAAAATCCGACTAATTTTGAAATATTTTATCCCAGAACGCCTTGAACTGTTAGCATCACATTGTGTCCAACTATAGTCATAGATAGGAACTTATCCCTTTTATAGTTTAAAAACTAACTTTTTATGGTCCCCGCCGAACGGTTCGTAACGGGGACTATGACATATGAGACAGCGTCCGTCCGTACGTAGCGTTCCGTTCGTGCTTCCTTCTCGTCCGGTATCGTTGAACCTTCTGTGATAAAAAGTTAACCCACGTTGTCACATGATTTATCCTTATATTCTGGGAATTCCGTAAGGGCGACAATGATTCAACTTGGTGGAAAAGAGGCGGTTGATGTGTCTTTGAACCTGGTTCGATTTTTGGCGTAAATATGCTAATTAAATATCTTAATTTGGCATAATTTATGAAAATGTTCCTGCAAGACCTTGTGTACAAGTTATATGGAGTTCTGTAAGGCGTTATAGTGATGTACTTGGTGAAGAGGAAGCAGGCGGAAGAGTTTTCAAACCTGATTAGATTTTGGGCGTATTTTTGGGCAAATTGAGTATGCAAATGAGCTAATTAATATGCAAAATAGCGTAATTGCTATATTTTTCAACGGTAAAATCGGTACATCAAAATTCCTGGCTGCATAAAAGAATATCATGGGGCAAATCTTTATTGCAATTTGAAATACGTGATATATGTCGGTGTAGGTATGGCAAATAGCTTATTAATATGCATAATTGCTGTATCTCTGAAAAGGGTACGTCGGATATGCAAATTCCATGATACATGATACTACCATGCCATAGGGAATTGCAATATGAGTATATGAATATGCGGTGTATGTATGCAAATGACATAATTAAAATGCATAATTGCTGCATCTCTGAAACGGTAACGTCGATATGCAACATTCCTTCGCTACATGAGACTACTATGCCTCAGGGGTAGGGGGTGGTGTGGTTGCGGGTGGTTTGGGGATGGGTTAGTGGGTGCGGGTGGTTTGGGAGGGGGTGGGGTGTTGCAGGGTGTTGGGAAGGGGGTTGGTGTTGAGGGATGTTGGGGAGGGATGTTGTGTTTGCAGGGTGTTGGGGGGATGTTTTGTTGCGGGTGTTGGGGGGAGTTTGTGTTGCAGGGTGTTTGGGAAGGGTGGGGTTGCATGTTGTTGGGAGGGGCATGGCATGTTGTTGGGAGGAGGGGTGTTGTGGGGGAGGTGGGTGTGTGCTGGTGTTGGGAAGGTGAGTTGGGGTGTTACGGGTATTTGGGTGGTGGTGGGGTTGGGTTTGAGGTTGTATTAAGGAGTGGGTGGTGTTGCAGTGGTGGTTGGGTGTTGCAGAGTGTTGGGGGAGGAGGTGGGTGATGGGGTGGGGTTGCGGGGTGTTTGGGGAGATTGTGCTGTTGGAGAGGGGGTGGATGTTGCGGGTGTTTGGGGAGGGGGGGGGGGTGAGTATTTCAGGGTGTTGAGGAGGGGTGGGGTTTTTGTGGTATTGAGAGGGGGTGGGGGTGGTTTGTGTTGCATTTACTCAGGTTCGTGATCGGGATATTCGGCGGGGACATGTTTTACACATCGCGTAAATAAGAGTTTCCCTTGTTTAAAAAAGCGTCGAAATGCTGAAAATTGTTTATTTTAACAGGATTTGAACAACTTCAATTTTTACCCCTGTCAAATGCCCCTCCCAATATTTCTCCTTTCCATTGTAAGATTTTTATACTATGTGATTCCTGATATAAAGTACCACCAAAAGCCTGTATAAAACCTAAATTTCTGGCTTTTTTTTTGGTTTAAAACAATTCCCCACCTAATATGATAGGCTAAATGTAACTGACAAATACCAACCATAACTTTTAAATCTTTACCAGGTTTCTGCAACACCAGTCCCCTGTTAGGAGTTCAGGATATATATGCAAAAATCCACTGTTGATAGGGATGAACACCAGTGCAGGATGTTGTCATCACCAGAGGTAACATGGCTGATTAGTGGGGGGGGGGGAGAGCTGAACTTTCTCCCCTTTGATTAATGCTTTTTTTGCACATGCTCCCAAGATAACCAGTGAAAGCAACACTCTTGGCCTATATTGCAATATTTGCAGCTAACCCACTTTAAATTCCTTGCCCAGAAGCACAAGTAACCGGCACACAAAAAAGTCTTTGGGTGAGAGAAGCAGTCAATTGGCCCAAAATAAATTGCTAACTTTCCACAAAATGTTGTCCTTTTGGAGTGAAATTTTTGAAAAATGATCTCCTAAAATACTCTTTGGTGACAGTTCATTAAAAAAAAAATGTGGTCATTGGGTGACATTGATGCTGATAATCGGGGTCTTAACAGTTTTACATAGGCGTCACCAGGGATCCTCAGTTGCATACTGCATGAAATCTGCATGAAATCTGTAGCTTATAGTTCGCCAGTCGTCCGTGGCTGCATAAATTATTACGTCATGCTGCATAAATTATTAGCTAATAGGTAGCTTATCGAAAATGGTGGCGCTTTCACCATCGATATCGAAACCGTCTATGGGCATTTGTACACAGTGTCACCCGCCTGGCGTCACCTCCAAAATGGGAGGGCCCCCGGGGCATGCCCCCTAAAAATATATGTGCCCCTCCACTTTTCCCCCTGCTTAGAAAAAAAATCTTGTTATGCCACTGTTAATTAAGGTTAAATGAAAAAAAAAAAAAAAAAAAAAGGTGACATTGATGCTGATAATCGGGGTCTTAACAGTTTTACATAGGCGTCACCAGGGATCCTCAGTTGCATACTGCATGAAATCTGCATGAAATCTGTAGCTTATAGTTCGCCAGTCGTCCGTGGCGCTATTACGCTATGTCATCCCTGGTCATACATCATGCTGCATAAATTATTACGTCATGCTGCATAAATTATTAGCTAATTAGGTAGCTTATCGAAAATGGTGGCGCTTTCACCATCGATATCGAAACCGTCTATTGGCATTTGTACACAGTGTCACCCTCCTGGCGTCACCTCCAAAATGGGAGGGCCCCCGGGGCATGCCCCCTAAAAATATATGTGCCCCTCCACTTTTCCCCCTGCTTAGAAAAAAAATCTTGTTATGCCACTGTTAATTAAGGTTAAATGAGGTTAAACTTCCCCTGTGAAAAGAAAACCTCTGAATGTGGACTACAAAGTTTCACCAGAAATAAGCAGAGGCAGTCACCAAAACCTGTATTTGAAAACATGAATGTATGATTTGAATGTATACAACATAGTGTAATGTTAGCTTGGCAAAGATTCAAGTTATAATGCTTTTTACAGCAGGCCACTTTCAAATGGGGAGGTGATGAGTTTGAAAAGTTAATACATAACACAAAACAGATGCTATACATGTAGTAATTATTTTTTTAAAACTAGAGTACATACATAGGCAGTATTAGGCACACAACTATGGCAAGCTGGATGCTCAGTAATTTGAACTCTATGCTTAATATCAGTTGAAAAATAATTTTCCTCCAAAAACACTGCTTATCATTAAGAAACTTTTTTGGTCATCTGCCAACTTTTGTTGGCGAAGGGGGACTAGAAATGCTAGCCGTCCGTGTGTGTGTGTGCGTCCCACGCGATATCTTTGGAACTAAGGAAGTGTGGATGTCCATCTTCACAACATAAATGCATCTCAAGTAGGCGGTGGGTGGGATACAAAGTGGGTCATGTGGCATGGGTCAAAGGTCAGATGTGGTCAAAAATAGGGTCAAAATGTGGTCAAAAATAGGGCTAAATAGCTATAATAAACATTGTCAACACGCTATTTTTTAATTGGAGTAAGTATGAGGTGTCATCTTAGCACCATAGGATGTCACTCAGTAGGCGGCGGATGCGTTCGGAGGAGGGTCATGTGGCATTGATCAAAGGTCAAATGCGGTCAAAATAGGAAAAAATGGTAGTTAAATTGCTATAAGGTACTAGGACGGATGAAATTGGTGGGTGTGGTCAACATTCAGTGCCAAAACTTTTGAAGCGTCATTTGAAGGTCACGCGGGTTCAGGTCAAATCGATAATAAAACCTGTGGTAGGAGAATGAAAATTGGTGGGTTGTGGTCATCATCAGTGCCAAAAATTTTGAAGGTCATTGTAAGGTAGGAGGTGTCATCCAAGGTCAAATCACTAAAATGTGGTAGGAGGATGAATCTTGGTGAGTGTGCTCAACATTCAGTGGCCGAAATTGGAGGTCAATTCAAGGTCATGCGGGGTCATTCAAGGTCAAGTTACTACTCGTGGTAGGAGGATGAAGCTGTGAATGTGTTCAACATTCAATGCCAAAATTTTTACAGGTCATTTGAGGTCAGTGGGGTCATTCAAGGTCAAATCACTAATCATGTGGTAGGAAGATGAAAACTTGGTGGGTGTGGTCAACATGCAGTGCCAAAAATTTGGAGGTCATGTAAAGTAGGAGCCTCAGTGGTTCAGAACCACTAGTTCCGTCACAATTTCCTGGGATCTTAAAATTATGTTGCTTATGTTCTTTAGCTACCGCATGGACGGGGGACATTTGGTGGTTTGATAACCGCCTTGTTTTTACTTGATAAACCTTTTTTTTTCAATCAAACTAGGTTATTAATAACATGTTATGATGAAAAACATATTTATTAAAGGAAGGAGACAATGGGGCTGTCTACACAAGGATCAGATCCACATCAATGGTTGTACTTCTGAAACAAGATCTCTGCGGACGTGCATTGGACGTCTTCCGATGCACTTTTCACGCTGTTACAGTGCGAGTGTTGCGACATATAAAACAAATGAAAGCAGAAGTGCATGTATGCAATGCGTAACAGAATTGTGATTTGAGTATGGCATGCGTGACACAGTAAAACTGTACTAGAAGCCTGTTCCTTGTTCCGTACTCCCAGTATGCTAGGCAGTAAAACAATACGCCCGTGTAGACAACACGCAGGCCACGGAAGTGTCCACATTGATCTGCATCAATGCGATTTGGTCCCTTGTTTAGAGAGCCCCAATATCTTATGATTGAAAATTTGTGCTCTTCTGGGGGCTGCATTCTGTTCTGTCATCACATTGTCACACCCCTTTCTGGTTTTTATGATACATGAGTCTCCCAAACAGAATTTGTTTCAATTATCGAAGATCTCTGCCTAGCCTATATAGTCTATATATAGTTTGTTGTATGTTATAATGTAGCATTTTTGTCTAAATAAACATTAGCATAACTAATTAACCAACCAAACAACCACATTCTTGTCCCAAATCTGCGTACACATTGCAACATCATGAAACTTAATCTCTTAAAATTGTCCATGGCTGATATCGCTAATATCCTGGTCCCAGAGGACCCGCCCAATATTTTCCTGGAAGTGGTCAAGTTTTGGTTTTCAGAGAAAGCTACCATTTTTTCTCATTTACCATGTAAATCTTAGGGCTAAAAGATGTTTGGTTTGGATGTTATGAGCGAAATATGCGCAATTTGGTCGAACCAATATCAATTTTATTTACCAGTCCTCTAGGGGGATTACAAAATCACAACTTTAGCTAAAAAACGGGTGAAATATCCACCGCAAAGACTTAACATTGGGGTTTTTGGGGTTAATGCCATTTCTATCAAGATGAAAAATTTATAGACTAAATCAGCAGGACATCCCCCTTTAAATGCGATTTGTTTTATTTGTCCAATATGGCTTAGTTAAACGTTGAAGAGTACAATACTCCTATCTCTTAAAGGGGCGTTCGTGATCCACATCCTCGTTCCCCCGACTTACATAAAAAAATGTTGAGATTTTTATAACCTCTGAACCGTCAGCCTTTAGTAATCCATTTGGGCCCAATCTTAACGTGCAAATTTGGTTACATCTGTAAGGGAATTTGCAAATTTTTTCTTTTCTGTTCTCTGTCCAAAAAAGACAAAAAGTACAGCACAGTAGCCTGGGAAACCGTGGGAACAAGCAATGCTCATAACACACACCACACGCAGATTGGGGATAGCTCAATTTTGAGAGTAGCTTTCTCAGGGATACTTAGTGATCACATGAATAAAACAGAATGTGCAAATCACGAAATCAGCACGCTTTATATAGAGACTGGAAAAACATCACATACTCTACACTGATGTTTATATGTATCAGTGAAATCCAAAAGAGTTATTAGCTTGCCTGTTATACCATCTGAAAGAGTGATCATGTCTTAACTATTTGTAAGCGGTACAGAAGTTGGTTCAAAGAAACCACCTACGCAATCGCTCTTCCGTTGAATGTGTCTATGAAGATCAACATTGCCTAAAGGCTCTTCAGGTTTCAGGTTTTAGGATGTTATGGAGTTTCAAACATTCACCTTGACTTAGTTGGTTGAGAAAGATACACAGTACTTTTGTTTTGCTAGCTGTGGCTTGACTATACCTGACAGCTGTTAAATACATGAAATTTTTTCCTTTATGCTAAAGCATTATGTTTTTTCATAGTGTAAATAATACCTATTTGTGGCAATTGTTTCAAATATGTAGCACATTGTACTTATATATTCTAACACCCACTTGGCTGGCAAGAGGGAAAAAGGTCTTGTGGAGTCAAAATTAAAAAAGCTATTAAAGGTGCTTGTTTCTGAGTTATTGTATGGGGTTCTCTACTTGAGATGAGTGCCTGGCACTTGCACATACACCCCAGCAAGTACCGTGGGGAAAACAACTTGCGATTTTGATGGTAGATCAATAAGCATGTTGTCAAAAAGTCCCCCTATTCAATAATGTACTAATATGGAGTTAACCACAAAACAGCATTTTTTTTGTTTAATCGGGGATTAGGCTGTGACCTAACGTTAATGACGTTCCCCCCCCCCGGGTACTCGTTCTGATTTTCGGGCGAGTACCCGTGTACCCGAAACTCCTGAGTGCAAAATTCGACTCGGCAAGTTTAGAAAGAAAAAAAAATCCCCCTCTCCCTGCAATAACATACTTTCAATATTTCGCATGGTTTTGTGAAGTTAACAAGGAGAAAACACACCTATTTCTATTAATTCATAAGAAGACTCTTATTTACTTACCACATCGTGTACTTTTATTGATTTAAACTTTATTTCATCCTAAATGCCATCACAGACGAAAAACCGATCGGGAACACGCCGGTCACAGAGCTGAATCAAATCGCCGGCTAGATTGACGGAACACAAACACGCCGTAGTAACACTATTACCGACTTAAACGAGCCACCTAAACCACACCCGGTTGAATGGAATTTCCCTCAAGGGAGTGTGGAGGTCACAAGAAATCTACAATACATGTATCCGGAGATCAAAAAGAAATAGCTTTTTCAAAAGGGATATTGGAGGGGTTAAAAATAATAATGTGCTGTAGCCTAGGTAATTTTGTATTTGGCGATTTGCGGTGTTAATACCGCAGGCTGCAACAACTTCCATCAAGCATAAATATCAAGTTTGCATCAAATCTGGTATACATTAATGGATTATGTTTTCATATTCAGTATGTAATATTGTTCGTGAGACTCGTGAATAGTACAAGAAATGTTAAATTTTAACTTGTTTTAAATGACGTTCGGGAAACTGCTCGATAAATTTCTGTCCCGGGTAAGACCGAAACGGGCGGGTACCCGTTTAACTCGGGATATGCCAGCCCTAGGGGAATGAAATGGATTTGAGGGCTCAAATTTTCGGATGACAATGAAATGATAATCAAAATCAAAGATACTACTACTACACTTTCCGGGTAAATCGGGGGTCCCAATTTCCCAAACACGATCGGAATACGCACCTTTAAAAGTTATTTTTTAAAAAAAGTAAAAAAAAACTCTATGATTAATTTTAATTTACATTTTTTTTCATTTAAGGCTATCTAAAAGCTATAGTTTTAAAGGTAACTTGACGCATTCAATTGGGCCTTTGTAAGGTGGTCAACTTTAAGCTGAATGCTCCAATTATTGACAAGACCCTTTTCTAATTACTTGGCAGAAATTGAAAAATGTCGAGTTTGCAAATTAAAGAAATGAGATTCTGGTGAGAATAGCAATGGTAAATTTATTTTAAATTTTACCTATATATCCATCTCTAGGAGGCGATGGTTACATCTGGCCTTCATGGTATTTTAATTTCGAATCACTCTATCTGTATTGTCCTTGTTTAACAAACATGTTCACTTCAATATTTTTACGTTCTAATTATCAAATAATGAATTTCCTGCTCTGCGTAACCATATAATGCTTAAAACTTGTGTTTTTTTGATTTACACAATCCTAATATCGTCCAAATCAACCAGCAACAACCAATGGTATGCCATGTCTGTACTCTAAACCCCGCCCACAATAAATAACATACAAAAGCCCTAAGCTACGCCATTTTCCTTAACTTTGATCAAAGCATGCAAACAACTACACATCATTGTGCAGTGACTTTTTTTATTCTGTTCAACAACTTATTTTCTATGTAGAAATGTCTCACATGAGGTGAAACGTCTCTCGAAAAACATTGCTCGACATGCCAAGGCTATTGTTTATCGATAAAGCGCATTGTACAAATTATGTGTCGTCAATTTAGGCGCATCAATTAATTTGTAATATAGAGTTTTAATAATACTTTTTGACATATTGTGTTCCTGTGATGTCCATATTAATTTGCAGGTGGTAAAACCCCTCACTAGGCAGTTAGTTTCCGGCATGGATTTGGCAAGGATCTAGAGCAATTCCCTACAAACGGGTAAGTATATTATCTAGCCCACTGTTTACATGCCGGGGGGATTTAGCACATGGTTTAAACATGACAATCAGTCGAGTTTTTTTCATCATTTGCTTTGTGAAATGTGCCTTGCAGATTATATAGAAGTCATGCATGCCAATTTGGGTTGCAGTAATAGAGAAAGTTTAACTTCATAAATGGTATCTTGATCGTTGGCAGAGATCCAGCTTTAAATTGCATTTCACGGTATGCCATTTTAAACGGTGAAGCTGCTGACTTTAACTTCTAATCACTTGCATGAAAGAGAACTGTAACAGGTCCCTAAGGCAAGAGCTGTCTTACTAAAAGGACGTAATAAGTGTTATTGGGTAGGCTAGAGGAAACTTGTAAAGGGGGTACCAGTCCGAAAATTCGAACCACATCAATTTCTGACAGTTTAGGCCCTATTGAAATAAGGCAACAAAATCAACCAATCAACCAAACAACCAAACAGATTTTTGCATGAAAATCCTACTGGAATACACACCAAACCACCTTGCAGATCAAGGTTTCCAGATAACGATAACAAATCAAGTGAAAATAATAAGTTGACCCATGTGTTCCAAAATTGATATAAATGAGGAGATATTTGGGTTAAAATTTCTGTTGATTGGTCAAAATGGAATTTGTGTGATTTTTTGTGCAAATCAACTGGTTATTGAAATAAATATGTTAATTAGCCAGTCAGAAATGCTGTATGAAACTTGAAAGGCAAGAAGTGCTTGGGGTTAATGTAATTCCAAATATTTGAGGTTAGTCTTGCAGGTAGTTGAAATCTAATGAGCATTTATTGTAGTGGCCCCTTTAAAAATCAGTACAGGTAATTTGAACAACAATGATAGGCATTCCATCTTAAACTTGGAATTTCTCACTAGCTTTAAAGGTTAAGAATAATTACACCCATTTATTTTATTTCATGCTGGTACTGTTCACTCTTGCGTAGTCATCAATTTTATAAGTCAAAACCTTGAACTGGCAGTCAGGATTTCAATTAACACTGCCATACAGGTAAAAGTCATCTTGACTTTGGTTATTTGGATTTAAGAGCACATTGCAGAAAAAATGGTTCCTTAAAATATCACCACCAAACTGAACTATTGTTTTAAACTTGATTTGAGAATGTTACTGAACATCCTGATCTGAGTACTGAAATGGGCAAGGATGCTTTTTGTCCAAACAAAATCATGATCTTAAATTAGGAAATAAACTGAACTGAACTTGGGATCTGAGGATTCAACATTTCTATGATCCAACATTTTCAACAAATTATTACTCTTCAAAATGGTTAATTGGATAAAGTTCAAATATTATGGTTTGCTTATTGTGTCACCTGCAAGGATTTGCAGGAGGCACTTACCAGTCGGCAATTCTGTCTGACCGTATGGCCGTGTGCCCCTGTGGCTGTGTGCCCATGTTTGCAGAGGTTAAAAGTTTTGGAGAAGGTTTCTCATTTGAGAACTAAAAGTCTGATTGCTACAGAAATAGGGCCATAGATGCCCCATGGGAACCTCCATATGATAATAGTTCAAGGGTCACATACCAAGGTATAAGGTCATGAGGTCAAGTTTTAAAATGGGCTTCAAACATCAAATTGGCTTCATTTTAGAAGTAAAAGTCCAATAGCTACAGAACTTGGATCATAGATGTCCCTTGTTAACCTTCATATGATAATGACGTCAAGGGTCACATACCAAGGTCAAAGGTCATGTGAGGTCAGGTTAGAAAATAGCTGAAAACATCCAATTGGCTTCATTTTAGAAGTAAAAGTCCAATAGCTACAGAACTTGGATCATAGATGTCCCTTGCTAACCTTCATATGATAATGAGGTCAAAGGCCACATACAGGGTCAAATGTCATATGAGGTCAAGTTATAGAATAGGTGGAAAGTATCAAATTGGCTTCCTTCGAGAAGTAAAAGTCCAATAGCTGCAGAACTACGGCGGTCCGGAAAGTGTGTAGTCTGTGTCACAGACTGCGAAAGATATTATCTAAATTAGTACTGTGCGAGAGATTAACGTTATCAGTCCGTCATAGCGAATGCATGCAATGAAACTAAATCTCAAATTTTTTCCTGAAAACGAAGGGGTTCTCTGGAGATTTTTGCATCAGAGGGTCTGTTACTATGTTTTGTTTTGAATATGTATCGTAATTGGGTCTGAACCTATAGAACCTAGCGAGAAAATTGAATGTTTTTGTCGGGTACTTCGGTGCTCGCAAACACAGAAAAGTGAACATGCAATCGCTATGGGCCGCATCCCTTTTTCCCACAATGCCTTTCGGTATTATTCCAGTCTTGAGAATTTTCAACCGCTGGTTTCAATTTACGCCAACTTTGTTTTCCAATTTTAGAAACAGGATATACGTACTTACCAGACCGCCGTACTGCAGAACTTGGATCATAGATGCACCTTGGGAACCTTCATATTATAATGAGGTCAAAGGCCACATACAGGGTCAAAGGTCATATGAGGTCAAGTTATAAAATAGGCTGAAAACAAATTGGCTTCATTTGGGAAGTGAAAGTCCAATTGCTTTAGATTTTGGATCATAGGTGCCCCTTGGGAATTTTCATTTTGATGCAGTCAAGGGTCACTCTTGGATCATATATGTCCCTTGCTAACCTTCATATGATAATGAGGTCAAGGGTCACATACCAAGGCCAAAGGTAATGTGAGGTCAAGTTAGAAAATAGGCTGAAAACATCCAATTGGCTTCATTTTAAGAAGTAAAAGTCCAATAGTTCCAGAACTTAGAGTATAGCGACCCGTTGACCATTCAATGATAATGAGGTCAAAGTCACATAACCAATGTCAAAGGTACATACAAGGCAAAGGTCACATACAAGGTCAAAGGTCACCACAATAGGGTCAAAGGTCATATGAGGTAAAGTTATACAATAGGGTGGAAAGATATCAAATTGGCTTCATTCGAATAGTAAACGTCCAATAGCTGCAGAACTTGGATAATAGGTGCACCTGGGAACCTTCATATGATAATAGGTCAAGGCCACACCACAGGGTCAAAGGTCATATTGAGGTCAGTTAAAAATAGGCCTGAAAACAAATGGTTTCATTCAGGAAGTAAAAGTTCAATTGCTTAGAATTTGGATCACTAGATGCCCCTTGGGACTTTTCATTTGATGCAGTACAAGGGATCACTTGCCAAGTTCAACGGTTATATGAGGAACAAATTATAAAATGGCTGAAAAATCAAATTGCATAATTGAAAGTGTATAATTCATTCAACAAACTTGGGCCAGCAGTACATCGCAAACAGGGTGAAACATTCATGTGAGATAAGGTCAAGAGCACTTGCAAGGGTCAGAGTACAATTGAGGTCAAGATTTAAAATAGGAGTGAAGGAAAAGAGTAGAATGCGAAAGCATGCGACACTAGTGATTCGAGAACAGCTGGTTGTATAAATACTTTGAATGATTCCCTTTCAGGCACAGAACAGAATTGAAGATTTAAGGGACATTTTTGTGAAAACAAAGCCTCATTCAAACTTATAAAAAAAGTTTCAGAAAAATATACGATCTGATCTGTTGGCCCTAAATGATGTGTGCCCAATCTTAGGTGCGATTTGATTTGTCTAGATGGCCCTCTAGGGCGGATAAAAAATGCTAAACTCCAGGAGCTTTTGGTGGCTCTGCCCCCCCCCCCACCTGTGCTCCCTGCTTTCCCTGGACATCACAAAGGACACAGACCAAGGCCTTGAACCCCATCCATTGACTTAGTGGCAACTTCTGTTTTTTTCCATCAAATAAAGTATGTGGAACTCTTTTAATATTTGACAATAGAGTGGATAGCTTAATGCCATATTAAGGCTATGGTGCAAAATTGTGAGTAAACACTTGTATCCTATATAGATGTAGATTCAATAGTGCACAGCCTGTGGACAGGCAAAAATAGGTGTTCTCATTATTTTGGACATGGCCTTCCTCTTAAAACTGATTATTTTGATATTATGTATATTGTTAGGAAATGAAAGCAGGTTATAGTCCCTATACCACTGTTAGGTCAGTCTAGATACAGGCTCAAAAAATAACCTAAGGCACCTAAGGCAATTTGCCTCAGGTGCCCCTACCATTTGCCTTGGTGCCCTAAAATACCATTTTGCCTGGTGCCCTAAAAATACTTGTCTCTAACAGTAATGCCTTGTGCCATTTTAAAAATTGGGCACAAAATTGCGTGCCCGCACTCATTCTATTTTTGGAGCTGATGATATGATGGGGAAAAAAGTCAACGTTTTGTGCATTAGTATTGGGGCATGCAGTCAACGCTGAATTTCCTGTGGAAATTGGTGTGTGGGTTATCACGCATGCTTGTGAATTATTTTTGACTGTAGAGCATTGGAACTATTTTGGCTGTTAAAAACAGTCCGACATAAGTTTGCCTTGCAGTAAACTTATATATAATACTAGAGATTTGACCCCCAAAGTATAGATGACAGACACAGGGCATTTTGAGGTCACCATAATTCAAAATTGGTGAAAGTACATGAATGTTCTGATTATGTGTTTGAAATTATGTTAAAAACTACCATAGAACAACATTTTTCAAAATCATTGTGATGAGTGGCCCGCTTAAATGTGACGTCATTATTATGTTTCAGAATCGTCCATCTTATACTTTGTACACAGCTTAATTGTACATAAAAACATGCCCACCCGAGACGGTGACATGAGTTTTGAGACACATGACATGAGTTTTAAAGACCAGGACATGAGCTTTTAATGGGAGGCTTTGATTGGTTGAAGAAGCTTTAGGGATGTTCCATTCTTTGGGGGTTGTCATTATTGGGTTTGCCTGTATTACTGTTTGTATTTTTTGGTGGTTATTGGTTCCACTTCTTTGGTGGTCCAGTTGTCTAGTGGTTCCATCTCTGTTGGTTCAAGAGTATGTGGTCTATTCTTAGTGGTTCCTGGGTGGTCTACCAATCTTTTTTTTTTACTGGGTGTCTACTTGCTTCATTTATTTGTTGTTTCCTGGTAAGTTAGGTTCCCCTAAGTGGTGTTTGTTTACTGTTCCACTTCAGATCCCACAGGACCTTTGTGTATATACATTGTCTTCTCCACTAATGTTATAGGAAATTAGTTTGGATCAAGTCAGATCTGAAAACATAATAATGATATATTGGAGATTTTATCGAGGATACAAGAATTGATCGGTATCGCTTTGAGTTTTGAAAATATTGCATTCGTCGACGCCGCGACTCGTACAATATTTCAAAAATTCATAACTTGACGATAATCTTGTTTCCTACTCAAATCATCCAATATTATACAAATATTTGCATTGTGGGAGTTTTTTCATTGAACCCTAAAACTACCGCGTGCACTAAAAAATGCCAACTACAAAAATTCCTTATTTGCGACACTAGGGAATGTTGAGCTTAGCATTCACAGGTATGGTTCACTAGCCAAAATACCAATGAAACTGTGCAATGCAAAAATCTCAAATATCCGGAAAATAGGGGGCGCTGTCCAAAACAAAATGTCGCTGTTCTGTTATTGTCTTACTTAACCACTGGACCGCAGGACATAATATTACGCCCTGCTAACTACGCTTGTGTGCACTGAGGGCATAATAATATTAGGCCCGTAGACTTGATGGAAAGAGGCCCAGGCTAAGATTAACTGACCCTTTAAACCTACCTTTTTTTGGTCCCATTGTGGTGCTTATAACCCTTGCACACCGATTTTCCTCAATATAATACATGAACATTGGTCGCGGTCGTCCCTGGATGAAGAAAGGTCCTACCGGGTTGAAGAAAGGTCATACCAGGTCGAAGAAAGGTCGTACCAGGTTATACACTGGTTCCCTGCGGAATGTGGTCTCTCACACTTCACAAACTGACCAAAGAGTCCGAGCCATGAAGCAAGGCCCAAGGCGCAGGGAACCAGTATGATGGGATTTCGGACTTCCATTTATCTATGAAGCAACCCACATACTTTACGAGACGCCAGGGCAAATTGCCACAAATTAGGCAACAATTCATAAAAAAATCTTTCCTGTACAGAAAAATACTCTGCAGTAAAATACATGTTGAATCGGTTGAGTATATAGAGTAGGTAGAGTATGATCTTAGTAACCGGACAAATGCCAGTGATTGAATGAAAAACTCCCAGTCGATTGCAGGCGATGACGTCATCAGAATTCCCCTAATTTTCGAGCATGCGCAATTCAAGCAGAGAGCAACTCGGCGAGTAGAAATCTACGTGCCTTGGTGTTACCCTGCTTTAACAAGGTCATCACCCCAGAAGTGACCTTTGACTTGTGAACTGGAAAACAAAGATCTTAAACTACGGTTGACTCAAAAATTGTTTCTGCACACCACTGTATATATATGAAAAATCACACAGGTGCAGTCATGTGGTTAAAATTTCAATTAAATTGGCTGTGGTAGCAAGAACATAAGAGTAAGTTAGAGCTAAATTTAAGAAAAATTTTGGTTTCTCCAGTAAGTCTACACTATGCCAAAAAGATGGAAATCTAAAGGGCAATGTGGTCACATCTTGTTAAGTTGGCATGGATTGGAATGACAATAAAAGTCATACAGGACATGGTGCAGTTGTTTTTCCAAATATTGCAACTTGTCCATCTCAGTAAGCCCGGTTGATACTTGACGCGATTTTTCATGCGAGCAATCGCTGCGATTTTCACCGAATCGCAGGGATTTCACGCCGACTTTCTCTCGCTGTCGTAAGCTGGAAAAAAAATTTGCTCGCACGAACCTCATGGTATTGCAAGTTATAGTTGCAAGACTTGTCTAAGTTGCCTAATTATAAGGCTTGGTGCGTATAGTCATTGCAATATTAACTCGCAATTTAGTTCCAACGGGTCTAAATGCACAAGAAATAGCGTAAATGTAAGAAGTTGATTTGGATTAAGTGATTTAGGCAGTTTTATTATTTCAAGAATAGTTGGCGGCAGTTTGCCAGAAATATTACATGTTGGGGGTAAACTATCGAACTAAAAATTTTCATTTGACTACATTCAAGATGGTTCTTCCTCATTCTAGATCCTATGCTTTGATGGTGGATAATGTTTGTTCTTTATTATCCATTTTGTTGCTTTTGCTCGACGGGCCATTCTAATATTTCGCTCTGTCGTAAACTTAACTAAAACGGAAAGGACCCTTGTCCAATACGACAGTAGGCCTGTAGGCCTAAACATATGAAACTATACTAATAAGCTTCTGACCTCCTCCATTATAGCCCTCAAAATTAAGGTGGAGGATATCGCCTACCACGAATTCTTTTTCTTAAGGATGTACCCTTGTAGTTGTAGTCTTTTGGTCATTGTGGTGGGAGTATTTTGCCACTCCTCTATTTGCACCTCTTTTTGATCGTCAATCAGATTCGCACGAGGGCATTGTGCATTTTTACCAAATTCGATTGGGGGATGTTGACCTTGGACTGCACTCCGGGGGCCAAATGAAGCCTGATTGGATGGAACATAAAAAATCGTCAGAGAGCATCGCAAAGTTCAATCATTTTAGCTCAGCGATTCACGCTGAAACTCCGTCTCTTCTGTTGCTGAGCGGAGGAAGAAAATCGGACTCGCCGGCGGGTCTCGCAGACTGGGCAGACGATAAATCGCTGACCTTCGCGAGACAAAAAACCGATTCGATTTCACGCAGCTGAAAAAATCGCGTCAAGTATCAAACGGGCTTTAGAGTCATACCTTTAAGTTACCCCAATAGCAGTCAGAGGCCCTCCTGCATGCAAAGGCCCATTGGAAGACTGGGAGCTGCCAATGCATGGAACCCCCCATAGGAAAGATATTCATGTAAAAAAATAAAATACCCTTGCTATGTAACGAACGCTAAGATAAGAAATTTTAATGCAAGTCTTGTGAGGGGTCCTAACCAAATGATAAAAGAGAGAGGTAATATCCCCTTAACGCTGGAAAACAATTGAAAGATGATGAATATCAACCGCATTAGCAATTACTGTGTGCGATGATGGTTGAATTGCCATAGCAATTGTCATGTGGTGGTGGCGCAATAATATTTGTAAAACAGCCCCCTACCCATATCCACCTGCTGTGACATTGCTCTTAAATAAAAACACAACATCAAATCAATGTGAAAATTTTGGAAATAACCTTTTTTAAGATATTTTAAATAAACAAAAAAGGCAGGCTGCTATGATAACAAAATGCACTAAGTTTACCTAGCTTGAGAGCTTGAGAACTGTTGCTCTGATTATTACCCTTGGCAGAAATGCACTTTTGGAGACCCTTTCCAAGAATAATGATGTACAACTAATGTAAAACTAATACATTTCCTTTACTTACGCAATGATAAGAAAAAGTTTGAAAGCTCAATTTTTTTCTGCTTTGTTGGGGCCCCTTCACCTGCGGGGCCTATACTCTGGCTCCTTTAATTTATGACGTGTGCTAAGTACGCCCGATTTCCCCCAAACCAACGTGCGTTGATTGCATGTTGGCGCCGTTCACGAAATGAGAGCCCAGAGTATAGCCACACCACTTTTAAAGTGTTCTAATGTGGACATCACAATGACTCAATACTTGAGTTAATCAGTTGTTCTTGAGCAGATCAAATTTGTCTGGATAAAATGTAGCCAGTGTTAATAGCTGATAAGGGGAAGTTTCTTTTCGCACCATTTTCTGAAAAAATGCAGCTGACATGTATAGCAAAAAAAAAAGCGTTAGCAAGACACCTTGTTAAAGTAAATTATAAGTGCAGAACAAAAAAAAAAAACATTTCAATCTGATAAAATCTTTATTTTTTCAAAGACCAAGCCTTGAAAGGTATTCAGCTGCAGGCACATTCGCATCTTATACGTGTTTTTGTTGAAGATACACATCCACTGTGTAATTAAACGAGGTCTTCGACAAAGACTACCCGATGGAGATCATAGCAACTTGTGCATCTTAATTTGCATCTTTGCACTACAACGTGAAAGATGTATGTAACACCAATGTTAGAAATAGTCATTTGCAAGATGTGTGCTGTGTGAAACGACATTGAGTGATTAGTGAAGAAAAAAATGTAAGTTTCCAAAGTATAGATCATATGATACAACTTTTTTTTCCATTTCAACAAAACTTACACTTACCTCTACTGTGCCAAAACATGCTGATCTTAACAATCTCAAGCTAAGGCAGCCAGTAGTAGTCAGTAATCAGCATGTGAGGTGGAAAAGTATTTCCCAAGAAATCTGTTTATCTTTGGGGCTTAAAGTCATTTATATAGACGCACTGTTACTCTCCTCACCCGCATCGCCGGACCGACAGTGAACTGTGTGAGTTAATATCCATTTCTCAAGCAATTTTGTGACTCACATTTTCAGCAAAGTGAAATTCCTTGAAGAACAACAAGTATGGGCAGAACAAAGTTTAGAATACAGGTGTCATAATCCAAGAGGAATTTTTTGGGGTAGCACCATTGAAAATTCCAAAGAACCCCATTTAGATAAACACATCCAAAACTCTGAGTTGAGGCGATGGCACGTAATAAATCCTTCTTAGTAAGAAGTCTTTATAGGTATAGTATTGGTGAAGACCAACGGTGAACTAATTTTGAAAAAATGGTTGCTACTTGGAATTTGTGAATGGATTACATTTTTTTTTTTCCCCCCCCCCCTATGTATTTAAAAGCTCTTTTTGGTATCCAAACAGTTATTCTCAATATGAGTTAAAGTGCCATGGTCCGATTGCTAACGTCCTTGTCCCCGAACCCTAGATTTTCCCGGACGTAGTTCAACATTTTGGTATTAGAAGAAACTACTATTTTTCTCACATACCCTGTGAAATCCTTAGGGCTAAATGATGGTTGGTTAGGATGTTATGAGCAAAATGTAGTCCTACATTTTTTTTTGGGTCACCATATTAATTTTTGCCAGTACTCCTATGGGATTACAAAATCACATTTTATAGGCCTCACATCAAAACTGATTTGAGATTATTGGATACAAAACTTCACGGTGGGGTTCTTTCCTATTCCTTCTATCAAGAAGAAAACTTTATATCATAAATCAGGTCCCGTCCATTTTAAAATAAGAACCAAAAAGAAAAGAGTTTGCCTCGCCTTCCTGTACTTAGACACCAAGTTTTCGTTTTAAAAATATTAAATTCTGTGCCTGTTTCCTTTTTCTAAAAGCACATGAAAATTTGACCCTTCGACCCAGGAAATTTCGTAATTTCCTTATCAGAAATGCTCTCATTAATAATAAAGCAGCCAAAATGCCCCATTTGTGATGCGATTTGGGGAAAACCCGCCACATGGGGCGAAATTTATATTTTGAGTTTATACTATCACTGCCGAGTTTGAAATATTAAGTTTCCTACTGTTTACTTCTTCTTCTTTGGATACCTATCAAAAGTTACGCCTTATACACTCTGACAATTTGATATAACATAATAATGATTTTAAGCTATTTTCTTTATTTTTTCAAAACTGTCCTGTTCGACATGCGACGGGTTTTACCAGATCACATCACATTTGTTTCCGTTTTCTGTAAAACAGAAAATTTTGGTCCTTCTCTATCTCAAGAGTCGTTGGGTATGGTCAGGATTACAATTAAAGATTAATACCCAAATTTTATTTGATCTGAATTGGGAAGGGATTTTGTCATATGGGACCTTGCTGTCCGAATGGTATGGGTGGTGGGGTGGGGGTGGGTGAATCACTAGATCACGATCTGTGGTTTGATGAAAAAAAAACTGGGGTGCAATGTTCGGTCCAAAATAGCCTCATAACATCCTCGAAAACGAGCGGAAGGGAATGAGTTTAATTTCGGTCAGGGTTAATGAACCTAAGTTCAAGTATAACTTTGTCATTTTGAGACCCACCATGAGCTAATTGAATGGAAAATGACTGAAAGGGTTGGAGAGGGTAAAGCCCCATCTTCACAGCTTTCACTTGTAATGAGCACATTGGTGAAATATCTTTACAACAGTATTAGTCATGTGGTGATTCACAAAGTTTAATGATTTACTAGATGTGAACACCAAAAGTGCATGATTAAAACAGTCGGTAAGACATTTGACATTAATGTTTTCACATGCTTTCATCAACTTGAAAAAAGGAAAAATGAAAGAGGAAACTTGTGATGTGTGCTTAGTCCTGGGAATATTTCTGCTTGTTTTCCTTATTTCTTATGGGCCTGGAGGAAATTCAAATTGCGGTTTGTGATAGTCCACTTGATTCCAGCCAAAAACCCCAGAGGACAATGATCCAGAATGTTGGAACTATGTAGTACGTCAGTTCAGTGAACTACTAGCTATGAACATGCTACTGATTTGGACACTGATGGCATGGATTGGGGATATCTGAATGAATGCCCTTTAAAGGTGCTCTTTCCTCTTTGTGTCCTCTTTTTCTCCGGTCAGTCCAACTCTGCCAATTACCTCAGCAAACTTGGGCATGATGTATTCCTTTTTTTTTAATTATAAAATATACACTAAAAGAAAATTTACTTATATTAAGCATGGACCAGAAAGGCTGGAAATTAAAGAAATAAAAAACTTAATATTATTGTACGATTGGAAATAGGATTAAAGGGGGCTGGCCCGATGTAAGGATGGTGAAGTTTTTTCATCTTAATAGATAGACCCGCACTCAAAAACCCCATATTTAAGTTTTGCGCCGATAATTTCAATTCCGTTTTGATGAGAGAGCTAAAACTTGATTTGTAAGCCCCATAGAGACTTTGTAAAATTAATATTGGTCGACCAAAATGGGGGCAATTTCGTTCATAACCTCCAAACCAACATCATTTGACTCCTATAGCCCATACAGCTGCCATCATCAGATTTCCGTTCGTTGCACCCATTTAGTGATTAATTTTCCCATATATCACCTTGAAGTGTTGTCCCCATACAAGATTAGGTATGGTTTCCGCCCCGAAAATCTGCACGTTAGCGTTTCCTGCCCATTTCAAAATGGCCGGCTATTGTTTTATGTAAAAACCGCCATTATAATTTATTATAGATGCAATTTATCCACGAATCAACGAAACCAAGTTTTTAACTGCTGAAGGGGGATTAAACAGCTAGGCCGTCCAATATGGCCACCGCAAGGAGGCATATTGTTGTTAAATGAACTTACAATGGCAAATTGTTTGAAATTAGAACCCGTGTGATATTTTGGAGCCCCAAAAAGAATTTATGCATTTATTTACTTACAGCTTGTTTTTGAAGATGGCGGTGATTATATGCGCTCACTGTACGAAATAATAAGAAAGGCAGCCCTACCCATCTTTCGACGTTATTAAACAAAACTTTTTTTAAATTAAAAAACATTGTTAAGTATTCCAAGTATGTAAAAATATTAAAGGGGGTCTTGACTTGGTCCTAGAGAATGCGTTTACTATAGCTGGTTACTACTTGGGCATATAACGTAGTTTTAAAACTGACCCTATAATATTTTTCATAGGAAGACAACCGCTCATTTCAACCTGATACAATAAAATCATAATAAATGTGTTTGGACTGGTATTGAAGGACTACTCAGTGACGCCATAGGTTTTTCGCCCAGTAAAAAACAATGCTTATGAAGAAGTGAAAAAAATGTTTAATATGTAGAAAGATATTTTTCAAATATGGTGACCTAAGTTTCTTTCGAGCACATCAAGTGCTATCTTTGTTTCTGACTTGGACCACAGGCTCCTTCTCTCCCTCTACTGCCTAGAGCAGCTTCCTTCCCATAACGTCAATTAGTGTTGAGTGGTCTGCAATTCTCCAGAAGTACGACAGAAAAATTGCGGGAAAATGTTATCAAAGTTTTCGTTTGGTTCTTATTATGTCGAAAAAGAGTGCAGGGTGTTTTTCTTCTTGATTTATTTTCCTCCGGGAGAGGGTATAACCGCCGCCATCATGAGTTATAATGTACGCAATACACACATGTCATTAACTGCTCCTTTTTGGGCTCTCAAAATATTACTCGTATTCTTACCCCACCCCATCTATATTTGGCAATTTTAGTACATTTAAAAAAACATGCCTCCTATCAGCGGCCATTTTGGACACATAAACTTTTAATCACACTTCAGGAAGGTAGAAACTTTATTTCGTTTAGTCCTGGATCAAATTCCTATCTATAATGAAATACAATAGCAGTTTTATAACAACAATGGTGGCCATTTTGAAATAGCGTTATACCACGATAATGTGAAAGTTTTTCAAGGCAGAAACATACCCAATCCTAGTCAGGGGGACACCCCATTCAAGGTGATATACTGGAAAATTAATCACCAGGTGGGGGCAACAAACTCGAATTTTAAGGCCCGTACAGAACTGGCTTCTGGACTATAGTTTCTCTGGGTAATGAGAAAAATAGTAGCTTTCTTCTGATACCAAAATGTGGACCACTTCCGGTAAAAGCTGGGGCTTCTGGTGACGAAGCTATTAGCAATATCGGGGGCGGGCCTGGACCTTTAAAGCCTTGATTTTTGAATGCATATGTTGGCTCTAAAGATGCAAATTGGCAGTAGCAATTTACACTCATTTATAAAAAAAAGTGTCTTAGTGACTGGAAAACTGGATTAAAATGAATTGTACACATGTAAATTGCAGCTGCCATGGTAACTGTCCTTAAGAATTCATAAGCCTACACCACAATTAAAAGTAGTTGTACTCCAATAATATGATTTTTTGTAATACAAATTGTAATGTTAGATGAAAGTGATGGCCATAAAACTTTATAAATGGGATTTTTGATAAAGGTCATTTCAATCAAGATGAAATCTAGATGACATATATCAGGCCATCCCCCTTTAACATCTATTCTTCCTTTTCAATAATTAATAAAAAGGTAGCATTTCAAAGTCGGATTTTTTGCTTTTTAAAAATATATTCCAGAGAAACTGAGAAATGAACAAAGGTCTCATTAATTTTTCACAGATTTTGTTACCCTTCTATACCATTCCTAATTCACCACCAACTTGCACAGAATGACCACTCTGTTTTGAACACAGTTTTTTGAACGCGACCCCATCCCCCATTTCATCGTATGTGACTTTTGAAGAAGAATTAAACTTGGAATTTTGCTTAGCTATGCATGCATTCACAATTTTTGATGAAGTTTAAAATATTTGGGGAAGCAACTAGGCTTAGCCAGGCCTATAAAACAGTTTGGAGCCCTGGAAACATCTGAATTCTCAAGTCTCAGTGAAACCTTGGCCAAGGGGAAGCACAAACTCTCTACCAAAAACATACATAGTAGGGATATTTCCCTGGCAGGCATGATAACAAGTTGCATTTTCCATTCAACACAGAGTGCTGTTTTGAGGTTTCAATGAATTAGGGGTCTCTTGAGTCCATTACAGGGTTTTTGCTTCAATGTAGGGATACTCCATCAGTTGCAATGTAAACTGAAGAAGTGGAGTCAAGAAACATGAGCGCAGCCGGAGTTCTACATCAAAACACGGACTTAAAAAATAGGCTTAACATGCTTAAAAATTGCTAAAAAGCAAACCTTTATTGTCTCCGCCGAACAAGTTGAAAACAGGGGCTATAAAGTGAGCAGCTTCTCTGTGGTAGGGGTGTCCATGGCGTGATGAAAATGTTAACCCTGGAACATTTGGCCATATCTTTTTTCTAGATGAGTTTAGAGTAGCCAAAATGGGGGTATATGTGGAAGAGGCCACAAGCTCCTACTAACATGTATTCATTCCCCAGGGTCCTCCCCTGGGTCTGTCAGGGGGTAGGAAAATGTAAAGGGTCAATATTGAACAAAAAAGGTCATCATTTGGCCGTACGTTTTCTGGATGAGCTAGAGGAGCCAAACTTGGGTTATATTGTGGAAGGGCACAAGTCCTACTAACCATGTACACTGTAAGGCCCCCAAAAAAAAGTGTTAGTTTGGAGATAAAGGGCCATGTGCCAAAAGGGTACGGCGGGCGGATTTTTTTTTTTTTTTTATATTGGCAGTTACTACATCAAATAATCATACATAAGTCATGTATGTTATGTTATTAATATTGATACTTTTGACTCTTAGTATTGAAAATCTGAAAGAGAAGTTGCCCAAAGTTACACCAGAACACAAAAAACACAAAAAATATGAGAAAATCCAGTTAAAATCAGGGTAAAAAACAACTTGAAAAAAATTACGATTTTGAAAATTCAATAAAAAAAATTAGGGTAGGAATACTTTTGTACAGGGCTTGATTTCAAAATTCGGGTAGGGCGGGGTGGGTAACTCCACTACAACAATTTTTTTTTTTGGCCTATTCATCCCCCAGGGTTCCTCCCTGGGTAGTTTTAGTTCAGGGCGGTATGGAAATGTCAAATGTCAATATTTGGCACAAAAAGGATCATCATTTGGTCATATCTTTTTCAGATGAGCTAGAGTAGCCAAACTTGGGTTATAGACCTGCTGACCCAAAAGCCACAATCTCAGTTTTCACAGCATTTGGGTCAAGGTCATGTGGGCCAATTAAAGGGATTCTTTGAAAAATACTAGAAATCCTGGCCACCAAATCAATGCTATAATAACCAGACTGGGGTCAGAGAAAACTGCTGACCCAAGTTTCATTTGGGGGTTTATAACAGCACAAAATGTTACTGAACCTGCTGGAGCTACAGTGTTGATTTAAAAGTGCAGTAAACCCGATTGACAATCATACTGTTTAGAGATGGAGGTCAGTGCAATCCTCTTCTCTGCATGACTAATCTCTTCTTATAGGTTTACTGCCAACTTTTACATCCTGGGGTGGTGGGTTGACGGTAAGTGGGCCATAACTTCAAAATACTTAGTCAAGCGCCAACAATGAGGGTGTCAAAATCAGTGAAAGGCAGCCAGACGTTGTACCTAGCTCTGGTGGATCATATTTGAGAACCACTGTGTTTGGAAACGATAAGAAGGAGTGTCAAAATGTATAAATAAAACACCGCTAACAATTAATGCCAAAATGTATAATATGATGTCTCGTTTGAATTGACAAATTTCAGGGAGGGGAGTTGGGAGTTTTTTGGATGTTTTTATGTTAAGGTACCGGTACAGTGTGATCCCAAAGTGATGGATGGGGTGCAATGGAGGTGAAAGTACCAACATGGCCTTAGTGTTGATGCGGGAATATTACAGACAGGTGTTTGGTACTAATGGATAGATATAGTCCTCTTTTCATTGACTTTTTTTTTTTTTTTTTTTTTTTGCGAATAATAAGAGTACAAACATGCCTAGTATTATGTCAGAATGACGTAAGTAAAGTTTTCATGTCGGTAAAACTTTCAATTTCCATAGGCATTAGAAAGGGGAAAAAATCAATTTTTCACAAAAAGGTTTTTAGCTCTACACCAATTGGAAATGACTAGTTTTATAGCACACAGAGCAATTTTAGTGCCATGTTTTTGAAGTCAATAAAGATTGCAAAATGTAATTTTCTACCCTATTTCCCAGTATGTTCATACTTTCGTGATTCTGACATCCATAGGGACAAACAAGTGGGAATATGTGTAATTATTTTGAATACTACGGACAGAAGAAACCTCTAAGCTATCCTGTTGGTACCCCCCAAATTATAGAACTGATGGTATAAGGAAAATAGAAGGGGGTGGTAACCACCCCCTCCATGTGTTGTTACAAAAAAATAACCAGGTAGTGATGAGGTTTTTAAACAGGATATTGGCAGGCCAGAAATTTAATCTCAGCACATCACCCTTCAGTCAGCCTCCAGCTCTGAAAATTGGGAAATGCTTACAAACACAATTGCAAGGGGGGCGAGGTGGAGAGCGGTCTAAGGCGTTGAACCGTCGGCAGAGTATAAGTTCGATCGAGCGGCCCTGGTGCGAGCCGCAAAGAGTCGGGGTTTCTTGGTCTACTCAAATAGTCCGATAAGGTCGGAGGAATTGCCATATGCCCAAGCCGTGTGATTACGGAATTTCTCCTCGCTCCAACCCATCGTGTTAAAATGTGCAGGGTATGCAATGGGTGGGCACGGCGCCTCATGTTCGGAGAGTCATGTGTGTTGTTAAAGCTGTTCGGGTGCCGTGTATCAGGGGAGTCATTCCTGAACACGTAAAAAAAAAGTTGCAGACCTCATCGAAAAAAGTAGGGGACCATCCCGGGGCTGTTACCTGCACTCACCACTCTAGATACCAGAGTCCCTTCTAAACCACACTGGGCCAGCGTGGATAGGGTGGCCGAAATCCAGCATGGAAACATTGTTGAGGCTTTCGTTCAACAGTGGACAGACAAAAAGGTGATGATGATGATGACCATTGCAAGCCCCACATCTGATCAGAGCTTGTGCCATATCTATGTAAGTTGCTGAAAGTAACGCTAAAAGGTATTTTGCAGAGCAGTGTTAAAGATTTTTGGTAATATCCACAAATAGGGTAGATTTAAACAAGAAGGTAATAGAAGCACATTTATTCTCTAGGGGCAGTTGGCTTTTCTCCAATTTGGTGATATTGACAATTTTTGGGGGGAGCGGGAGGAAGGTAGACCTTTCAGATCAGCGACATTTTTTATTTGTAATTTTCTGACAAGTAAGAATTGGTACAACATGAAGCTAACTTTAAAGACACATGAGGGAATTTCCAGAAAGGAAGCCCCCCCAATTTTTTCGAACCGGGTTTTTGCACCTTTGGAATGCTTGCCATGTATTAGATCACCCCTGAAAGTGAATAGCGACATATGCCGTCTTATGTAATTAAGGATGATGAATTTAGTATTTTCTGTCGTGCACGACAAAAAGAAAAATCCAACAGCATGCATGGTTTTTATAGTGATGAGATGGTAGCAGGCACGTTAAAAACAAGAGTTTTTGGCAGTTTTCGTTTGTAATTGTTTGTTTGATAAACCTTCGAAAATGTTTGTGGTAGGTGGTCTACAACGATCCAGTGAAATTTAGAGAAATTTGTATCTTAAAAAATCATCTCGGTCACTTTAATGTTCATAAACAGGATGACAAATATTTGCCTAATGAAGTAGTTTAGAGTCTAAACATATTGTACCTGTTTCCTGTTTAAACAAATAAGATTTCTTTGCTCTGAAGAACCACGCAGCAACAAGAATGGTATTGAGTTGTCTCCACAGAGACTTGTTCCTGTAAGATTGGTAAGAAACAAGCAAGAGCCCCTAATAATGTGACACCATTCCTGACACACTTTCTGATGATTGCAACCTATATTTAATGTCAACTGCGCGCTGTGAAGTCTACCCCAAGCTGGAAAAGATGTTGTTATTTGAGAACACTAAATTGAACACTAGTAATAACATGTATGCCTAAGATTGCACAGTCAAGATAATTAGCAGGAGACAGTCAACCTAATGCTGCCATAATGTTGCCGTGCTCCATCTTACTTAGTGCTTATATTGAATATTAGGAGAGCGGGAGCGGGAGAGTGCCTAAATCCGATGCTTTACAATGTTGGTATAATCTACTAGAATTCAAGAGAGTAGACCTTTCAGCGTCCACACAAGCATTGCATTTTCATTATGTATTTCATCAAATTACAAGAGAAATGAGAGATGACATATTGGAATGAGATAGTGTTGTCAAGGATAGGAGTAATCTAGGCAATGCATAGGGATAGAACTTCCCGACAAAGTACCATTAATAGAGTGCTATATGGGACAAAGGCCCACTGCGTGACTGATCTAGTCATGAAAAGGACGACAGTGATTGAACATTCTGCAAAAAGTGCAACATTCATGTAAATTGCTGCCAAGTTAGCACGCAGGTTGTGTGGAGGCAAATCATGTGGGCCACTGTTCCTAGTACTTATGCATTCCTAGTTTTTTAATGGGTATTGAACCATTAAACACAGTTAGGGCCTTTTTATTCTAAATTGGGTTTTTTCCTAGTCACAATATTAGTTTGAAATAAGGGACATGGGGTGCTAGATGGTGGTTTATGTTGATTCCCGCCAGGGCCTAACAAGAAAGGTGATGAACCTGGCGGTAACCAGATTTGTTTTTGTGGCTGAGGACTCGAAATCCTTATCCATTCCCATATCCACCTGGTCATTTTGGTAGGAAAAGGTACTCATTTCTAGAAGTACTTCCGATATAGACCTATTTTTTTCACAATTTTGGGGCTTGTTGCAATAGCGGATTTTGGGTTTCTTAACGGAAATCATTTTGTTCCGAATTTCTTATGCATTGTGGGATAGGTAGGCACAAACGATTTGTAGGCGTACGATAAAATAAAGAGCGCATATATATTCTATGGTTTTTGTGTCATACGGTCATCATCCAGGCACGTCGTGGTTAGTGACCCTCCTCCTGTAAACTACGCGCACATTTTGTGGCGCCAAAAAATACAAGGCAATCAACGAGTACTCGTTTACTGGTAAAATTTATGTACAGCAAGCGGTTTTTGCACAGTTTGACAGAAAAGTACGCTATGACACAAAACACCATAGATATATATATGCGTTATTTATTTTATACTCCTACATTGTTGGTGCATTCCTTATCCCACAATTGCATAAGAATTTCGAACCAAAATGATTTCCAGTAGGAAACCAAAAATCCGTGTGTGTATTGACTTTTTTTTAATCATGTTTTGAGGCAGTTTAGGGGAAATAGTTAATGTCTTCCTAAACATGTTTTGAAGAAAATGGGACCCATGCCTAAGGATTTCTCCTAAAAAAAGTTAAAAACCCATTTCTCTATGTAAGTGTCCCCCCCCCCATTCTAAATTTTAATAACAGCTATTTAAACCCAAAGGTTACACTTTCTGGAGCATTTTGTTAAAAATTGGATGGGTGGGTACTTATTGGGGCATGGGCACAGGCACTAACAGGCACTAATTGGAAAGAATTGTTTTGGTTATTATAACATGTGGTGGTTGAATGAAATGCAAGTCTCTAAATGGTCAGCAATTCCAAATTTGATTATCAGCTATAGTTGCTGAGAGCAAGTCGGTGGAAATTGGGCCCCAGAAAATGTTAGTCGGGAACAAATAGATGAGCTTCATTCTCAAAATAGTATACTATTTGGGGTTAAAAACACCTTTCGGCAAGACTTCCATATGTACCCTACCCCACCCCCTCGTATATTTACATGCAACCTAAATTTTATTATTTTAGCTTATTTATTCCGTTTTTTTTGATGAAACAAGGCCAAAATTAAATAAATTTTGTATCATGTCAATAGAGTCCGCTATGGGTACATGGAAGTCTTTCCCACCTTTCATACATGATAAAATAGTTATTAAAAACACCATCTCACAATTGTTTGGTGAAAAATAACTTTGGATTATTTTTATCGAGGCTTCCTTCCTCTCTTATCCGAATGTCCTATGATATTGGCCCAAGTGAATTTCACATGCTTTGTTTAACTACGCATCTGAACTCTGTTTATTACATGCATAAAATTATTACTTCAAATAGCTGAAGATGGTTTTCTATTTTGTGATTCCACAAATCTTTGACTCAATTATTCTTCTTGTTAAAGTCACATTTTTGGTAGCCCTACGAAGTCCCTATTTACGAAGTCCGAAAGGTTCAAAAAAAAAAAAAACAAAAAAAAAATATCCCATGATTTCACTTACCGATTTGTTAGAGGTGCTTGTAAAACGTACGTAAAAATTAATACATAATATAATGACTATCTATTAAGCGCACATATCCACCTACAAGGTGCTCAACGGCGCCGATCTAAACAGATAAAATACATACATAACGACTAACCAAATAATAAATGGAATACACCTTCATGGCACAAGGCCTCTACCAAACTTATGTAACATACATATGACCTCATAACAACATGTACTAAATATTAACTTTAAAAATAATGTTTCCTTAAACAAGAAACATATTTAAATTGCAAATAATCAAAGCAATACTGATTAAACGCAATATAATCATCTACACATTTAGGAGAATATACAATACATAAATAACATCCAAAGATGCTTAAAAGCCTCATTAAAAGATTGTTTTTTAGATTTTTCTTTAATTGTTTCAATGGGTATGAGACGTTTTTATATGAGAGGAAAGATGTTTCCAATATGAGGTTGCTGACACACGAGGAAAGACCTATAGCCCCAAGAATGATATGACCGAGGTTCAACCAAATTCATTTTATTAGCAGAACGTAAAACACGAAGAGGGTTGTAAATTTGTAATAAATCATCCATGTAGGGAGAGCCATGCCAGACTAGATTTAAAAATAAAAAGCATAATCTTGTATATAATTCTATAGTTTATTGGAAGCCAGTGCATACGAAAGAATTGAGAAATATGATTATGTTTTATAGGACAATGCTATAAAACCTGGCAGCGAATTTTGAATCCGCTGGAGACGATTTATTTGAACTTGTGGGAGACAAAACAAGAGTGAATTACCCTATCCCCAAACGAGAAGTGACAACTGAGTGAATGATTTGCCAGCTGATTGGGAAATTTTAAAATTTCCTAATTTTCCAATGTTTCGAATGTGATCAAGTTGTGGAGCGAACAATGTTGGAAACATGAGGGATGAGCGACATTACGAATCAAAAATTGAAAACCAGGGATTGCGAGCCTTGTGGACAGGAGTAATTTGAATCACCAATATTCACATGAGAATCGACCAATTTAGATAGTGCTGTGGAGAACCTATTAACAGAAGTCAGTTTTATCATCATTAAGCTTTAAAAAAAATTGTCATGATCCCAAGAGCGAAATTTCAGATTAATACATGATTCAATACGTCTAATACCCTGATCAGCAGAATGTTGAGATGGTTTAAAAGAAAAATATATATAATTGTGTATCATCAGCGTAAACACATGGTAGGCAAGGTTGTGTTTTACAATGATGTCGTGCGACAGGGTAAGTATAAATTGTAAACCAACGTGGCCCCAAGGACTGAACCCTGCGATGGTACAGAAAAATCCTGAATAACAGGGTTGATAAAACATGATTCATACGAAATAATGAAATCTGTCCCTTAGATATGACTGACACAATTTAAGAGTACTCCCTGGACACCGATGAGTATCATTGAAGTCTCTGAGCAAGATATTGTGATCAACTGTGTCAAAAGCCGCGCTAGATCGAAAAGGAAATAGTGCCATGTAATAAGGATTTAATATTTAGACAAATAGATGACACTTTTTGATACACTAAAAAATGGTAAACAAATCTTCATGAAATTTTGGAAATTGATTTTTCAGTAAAAAAAGGAAAACAAATCCAGACAAAAACAAACAAATTTGGAAAGTTCGAAGTTTAAAAAGGCATGAGAAAAGTTCAAATTTATACTTTTGTGAAAGGCCAAAGCAAAAAAAATAACCAAGCATTGCTTTTTGGGAAAAGTTTGGATGTTGACATTTTGTAACAAATCTCGCAATTGTTAAATTTAAAAAAGGCTTGTCAAAATATACATTTACAATATTTATAAATCAGCAATTGCTGTCAAAATCACGTAGGCTCTATCCTTATGTCTTTGTTGTCAACAATGGGTTAAGTAGCAGAGTACGACTTCGCCTTTGGACCTTAAAATTCGGATTCGGTAGGAAGGCGCATTTTTTCTGAGATGCCCTTTATTTTCTCAACATGACCATTTTATATGCTTGGGTAGCCATAGGCACAAATGCAAGGTGGGTTTGTACATTGCTCTCATTTTAACTTGATAAGCCACAATTACTTGTATGACTGGCATCAGCCTGGAATGGCAGTTAACTAATATTACACTTATTCATGCAATTCCAAAACCAAGTGTCTAGTGAAATGACCTATAATGAAATTATGTCAGTTTGAACTACAAGGGCCACTTCTTTAAGGCACCATGCCTAAAGGTCACCCGTACCCTGGGGCGTTAATTACCTCGGTTAGTTTGCGTAGTTTTGTCTTTATTATGTTCACAATTGGTATAATCAGTTTGGGTTGAAAACAACATTTTAAGTAATGGATTTGGTGCTTGCAAAAATTGCCTGTATTAATACGTATTGAACTTCTCCCATAGTTATTTATTAGCTTTTATGCGACATCTTAGTGGTAACTACCAGTGTATACCATGGCATTAATTTCTGGACTTCATCAAAACACACAGCAACAGAGTCTTAGAAATGAACACGTGAATCAAATAGTGAATTATCAATTGACACTTGGTAATAATGATGTAATAACAAATGTACCAGCTAGTGATCTTAGGCCACCTGAGTTGCTTTATTAGATTTAAATTTCTGCCCACATTTTTTTCGCACCCGCCATTGTTCTGTTGGGCACTTTTCCCGTTTATACTAGAAAAGGGATTAAATTCGCTCAATAGAAACGGCCGTCCTACTGCATTTACTTGCTTATACCGATGAAAGTTCCACCGCTATTTACCCTTGTTTGGAAGGATAATGCCAGGGAAAGTAGCCGGTTAACGCCAATGAAACCAACAGCGGTTCGATAGAGTGCACGTACCGGCGAAAGACTGAAAATTAACGCCACCTGATCGCAGCAATGACCCCTGTCCCAGCTTCCAGCTTGTGTAGCCGATGTTGACATTAGACAAAGCATTCGGGGATATATTTTTGGCTGATTTGCCCACCGTTTTCTGATTTTTTTTTCACGTTTGTAAAATGCATGAAAATGCACTTCCCGCTCCGGCGGTTGTTTGCGACCACAGAAGAAACTAAAGTGGTAATTTCATGTATGGGAGAGGCGCAAATTTTGGTGCAGCTCGGCGAGGTCACGACCCACAATACTACGCGGTTGACTTGTGCAGATGACCTTTAAGCTGGTAAAAACACAGTCATGACGGTCGGTGGGTTTTGGGGTTTGCATTTCCGGGAAAACGCTGTCAATAGAAACTCGCACTATCGGCCTATCTCAGTATCAACCAGATAATTACCGTCTGTTCAATAGAAAACACACTATGGTGTATCAATTGTGGTCATCTGACTTAATTAAAATGTTGTAGATTTGACTTGTACCTGAGCTTGCTCAGAGCAGACTAAGAAATATATATCTGTTTGTATAATGCAATATGTTGTAAACAATACAAAACGTTTATTGCAATGATTTGGTTATAGTGTAGCTAGTATCTTTTCAGTGGTAGAGATTCCCATGGTGTATGTGTCACAGGGGACTTAGTACATAGGGACCAGAGGGACAAAGTCCACAGGCCCCGAGTGGTTAGGGGCCCCAAGAGATTGGAGAAACAAGAGAGAGGGGAGAAAGAGAAGAGGAAAGGAGAGAGAGAGAGAAGAGAGAGAGAAGAGGGGTGGGAGAGAGAGGGAGGGAGAAAAACACATGATTTGCAAATTTCAAAACAGGTCCTAATGCTATCATGCTGTATTTATTGATTCTGGGGCCCTTCTAGAATGCCTGATACTGATATGCGAGAGGCCCTATTTTAGTGTGAATGCAGGCAAGTCTGCATTTAAAAAGTACTATGGGTCATACCAGGGCCCCTAGATTCCAAATCATAATGGCATTGGATTCAAGGACCCTTGTTATGGGCCCGTCGTGGTGATTTTTTATTCTGTACTAAATTTTGGATCTCTTCTGGGCCTATTTGACCCAATGGCAAATTCACATCTGCATGCTGCTCATTAATGTCTAGCACTTTAAGAGGGCCCTTATGGAAAGCAGTGTTGGATCACTTTTGATTGGGTTTTACCCTCTATAAGAAGTTTTAATAAAATAAGCACTAGTTTTTCTAGAATGAGGAATTGGGGGCCCTGGAAGTTCTAGAGAAAAACAAATTTGGAGAAAAAGAAAGGCCCTGAAGGGGCCCTTCAAGACTAAAGCATACTTTATTTTAGTGCGGATTCAGTGACCTGAGTTATGGGTCCCAAGATGTCTTTTTGTGGTTTTCTTTTTAAATTTTGACACTTTTTCTTTCAATATTTGACACAATGGCATATTCAGCCTTGAATGCTATTCATAAAAGTCTAACACTAGTTTCTGAAGAAATGGGGAATTGGGCCCCGGAGGTCAAAGGGCCCTAAGAGATTGAAGGAAGATAGAGAGGGAGAATCATCTCTAACGCGTATTTCATAAATTTGAAAATTCCATTTCGAGGTCGGGGCTCTCAAAGTTTTATATAAGCAGTTTCAGCTCTTGTTTTTTGTTCATTCATAATTGCATTCATGCAGATGTATATTAAAATAAAGAAAAAAATAAAAAAAAAAAAACGTTTAAGATCACAAATTGTAACAAAATGCAGTGATTTGCATATCTATTATGCAGAGGCAATTATGGTTGACAAAGTTGATTTAAAAGTTAAGTAAAATTGAATACAGGCATTGGCTACATTATTTTGCACAAGATAATAAATATTCAGAAAGACTTTTCGTCCCCAGATTAAATGCCAAATAAGGTATGTATATGTATGTGTTTTTTTGTTGTTAAATTACGTCATTCCAATTGTTACCTAATAAAGATTGTTGTATTTCAGTCGTTGTGGCCGCCCGTGTTGTATAGGTGAGGGGTGCGATGCTGAATGTGCGACATATGACTGAGACTGTTGAACTTTGATCCAAATTTTCGAGCATGACATTGGGCCCCAGTGTTTTTGTTCCACGGGCCTCGAAAATGCTAGCTACGCCACTGATGGTCAAGTTAATGCCCTCTATGTGTGGTCCTATTTTTGTCCATCTTGCGATGCACAACTATTTGAGGCCTATTTTTACTAGGGGCCCAAGAAATTCTACTTGTTTTGTTATTGTTGCACAAGTGGCATATGATATAAATAACATTAAAAGTTTCTCTAATACCAAATCACAATTTATAGGCCTGCAAAAATCCAGCTAGTCCAAGGGGGCCACTTTTGACCCCGACCTAACATTTTAATGAAAATATTTTTTTTCTCCAGAGATTGTTAGTGGCTTAAATTAGTAGCACAAGAAAATAAAAGATCTCACATTGTTAAATTACTGAGAAAGAGGCCACCAAAGATGCTACATTAATCATAGTCCTCAGAAAAAGCTGTTTTAGGCCGAGTCATAAAACTCTTGAGAGCCAATAACTTTGAAATGGAATGCATTTTGAATTTTTCCTTTTGACCTCTGTAGCACTATAAAATATACCTTTGACTGCAATTGAACAAAAGCTGAGAGGAGCTGAGGGTGGGCATGGAATAACCTAATTTGTTATCTCTTGCCCAAATGCTTGGGCCAATTGCAGCCAAACTTGATCGTGCAAATGTTAAACATTTTCTGATCGTGATGAGGGGCAAGACATGTAGTTTGAGAACTGCCTTTTATATCTCTGAACTCTTTCAAGTCTTTACCCATAGTGTGTATTCTATATTGCTAACTCATAATGTGTAGCTTTGTATTCCTCTGGAAGGAATATGTACTTCTGTATTTTCTCTGTAAATTCACAGTATTTATAACACAGTTGTCAATGTAGCATTTCTCATAGCATGACAACTCCATCAAAATCACCTGAAACTTTTGATTGGTGAGATAATGGAATGCACCTTTAATTCCCAAAGAAAGTAAGATTTTAGCATAATTCATGAACTTGGTCGCTGTTTCTTATCATTTGCCAATGAGAAACTTAAAAACGTGTAATTTGCAGTGTATTTCAATGATGTCTTTCTTGTCTTTATTCAGGCAAGCGTCGAATCCAAGCCCTGGGTGCTCAACTTAAACTTAACCAGCACTGTATTGACACAGCCTATAATTTCTTCAAGATGGCAGTGTCCAAGAGACTGACCAGGGGAAGAAAAACAACACACATTGTTGCTGCATGCCTGTATCTTATGTGCCGTCTGGAAGGCACGCCTCGTATCCTTAACATTTTGAATGATATGTAAATTAAGTCGGTATGTTAAGATAGAGTAACCTGAACATAAACAAAACAATATCAAACAAACATTGAATGGGGTGGAAACATTTAAATATTATTAGGTAATGTAATCAATGTAATAAATGTAAGTAAAAATCCAATTGCATCCACACTTTGATAATAACCAACATGCACAGGTCAAAGTAAATTGGGGGTCAGGTTGTATGTGCAGAGGGATGGTGGGGTATACAGGGTGAATCTAAAAAAAAAGGTGCAAACAAATGAGATTTTTTTTAATGAAGAAATTTTAATTTTAATGGATTTTACCAAATTAGTTCCTGTATTAGATACCCTCTTTAATCAGCTTTCACAAGAATTTAAAATATTTGAAATCGATCAAGACAAAGGCTATGTATTGTGCTCGTGCTGCTAAGTTATATTTGCATGTGCAACATGCAAATTTATTGTCCTTATGCTTTTGTTTTTTCCCTCCTCCTCCAAATATTTGCAATGGACACCCGTAACTCAAGAACCATAGCATCCCTCAGGGCCCAAACTTGGTAGACTTATTGCCCCGGGGCCCCAATGTGCCTTTTGGGTATCTTGACTCCAAAGGTCGAAGGTCAAGGGCTATAGGGGGCCAAATGTTAAAATCTAGGGACACTTATGACTCAAGAACCACAGCAGCCTCAGGGCCCAAATTTTGCAGGCTTATAGCTCTTAGACCCCTGATGTGCCTCTTGGGTATATCGATTCCAGAGGGCAAAGTAGCAAAGGTCAGGGCTACAGGGGGTCAGACATTAAAATGTAGGGGCCACCCATAACTCAAGAACCACAGCAGCCTCAAAGCCCAAACTTAGTGTACTGATAGCTTCTGGCCCTCTAATGTGACTTTTGGGAATCGATGCCAGAGGTCAAAGTTAAAGCCTTGAACTTTGACCTCTGGCATTGACATTCCCAAAATGCACATCAGGGGCTCAGGAGCTATAAGCCCATCCATTTTGATGTAGCCTTGTAGCCCTTCAGTGACACGGGCTATAGGGGGCCAAATTTTAAAATGGAGGCTGCCCATAAGTCAAGAACAAAAGCAGCCCAGAGGTCCAAACTTATTGGTCATACCCCTGATACACATTTTTGGTATCTCGATCCTAGAGGTCAAAGTTCAAGTGATACAGGGGGTCAAATGTTAAAATGTAGGGGGAAACCACAGCGGCAAAGGTGTTTCTGCGTGCTCCATGACAAATACAAATACACCCCTGTTTGCTAAACACAGCTGTGCCATCTAATTATTTTTTGTGAAGGTATCCATTTTCAACTCCAAACAAATTGCACATAGAGTGCGCACTTGACACTCATTACTATGCATTAAATTCCAGCAAGTGGGACTTGAACCAAGGGCCTTCTGCACCAAAGGCAAATACCCTAACCAGTGGGCTATGCTCTCCCACTGTAACTCAATGAAGATGGCTGCATTTTTTCAGGATTTTCTCTGAGTTGATGTATATATTCACACAACTTCATAACACTCATAAAAGAATGGTCTTATGCTCATATCCATACCCAACCACTACTCCCCCAAGAATAATGTTGACCGGTTCTTTAGAAGTAGGACACTGAACTAGTACCCTTTGCCAGCCATAAAAATCAGTGTTCTGTCATTTCCTAATACTCCCCACTCAGCTTACGATTGGTATTTTTTCAAACTAATGAGGCGTATTAATTCTAGCATTGTAACCTAATTTCATTAACCTGGATAGGCAGTGGTGCATTTCTTTTGTTACCATGGCCAAAACATATGACTGAATGCTATACTGCAGACATGGAGATGGAGTTCCCATTGGGAGTATCATGACAGAGTATCATGACCAAGTGCTGCACATGTGCCCTGTATCTTCCTAATTTGAAAGTCTTCATCAATTTATTTGAAGTATGTGTGCATTTGTGTGTATGTTATGTAAAGATTGTGTACATGCACTAAGGTAATCATCTTCAAACAGGAACACACATCTGACACTCCACATTCAGCCAGGGTTGATGCAGAAAATGTGGAGCAGTCCCAGTTTAACATTTGCTTCAAAAGCTTGTAAATTGTGCAATGATGCATTCAAAAACAAAGCTGAAACTGAAAGTTTCAAAGTTTGAAAACTGATTATTTTGACATTTCTGCCCTTGGGTACAACTACAATGGAGTTCTGTTCACTGATGATATTGGGAATTTACAAAGAACATTGAAATCTTGTCACAGGATAGTGATTTGAATAGACAGGCGTAAGAATAGGCATTCGCATTAGACGTTTATGGTTCTTCGCAACCTCCCCATTATGAAAGCTGAGGCCCTCAATTACCAATTTGAATCTGTTCTTACTGATGAAATCTTTAATTTTAGGTGCAAACTTGGCAAAGGCTTTCCATCTATGCCCACTATAGATATCTCAGTTAATGATATTGAAAACTTTTGACAGACCTTGTCCCAACAAGGCGACAGGACCAGGGCCTTATTTAAAGAAGTTAAGATTAATCTTAAGTGAATTAAAGAAGAGTGATTCTTCTGAAGTCTGCAATGCTTCTTAAGAAGAATTCATAAGAATTTGTAAGGTAAAATTAATGAAATGGGACCCAGGTGACTGGGATCAAACTTAATAGGTATCAACGTAAGAAAGATTTTGGAAACTGGTGGTCAAGCAAAGAAATATTTATTACTGGGGGAAGAATTCAACTTCAGTTTGTGTCAAAATACTCTGTAAAGTTCCTTTGTTAGAATTAATGTTTAAAGGTGCGTGTTCCGATCGTCTTAGGGACCCCCTGATTTTCCTGGAAGAAGTATCGATTTTGATATCAGATAAAGGCCGTATTTTTGTCATTATCGTCCTGAAATTTCAGCCCTCAAATCTATTTCATTCTCAAGATATAAACGAAAACCGCCGTTTTAGTGGTTAACCATCAAAATTTTCACAGTATTGAATAGGGCTTTGCAATATGCATTATTGCTTCTACCGTCAAAACTGCAAGCTTGTTTCCCACGGTACTTGATAGGGTGTACGTGCAACTTGCAAGTGCCAGGCTCTCATATCAAGCATAGAACACAATAGACATAAATCGGAACAAACACCTTTAATTAACTTGTGTACAAATGATGCACCGGTAAGTCTGAAAATCTGTCCATTTCCTCTGAAGATATTTGCTAATTTGTGTGTTGCTATCCACCATATTTGCCATTAAAATTGTGATGTTAGTCTATTGGCCAGTTTGGTTGTCAGAATTTCTGCATTACTGGAGAATTATATTATTAATTGGCTAGGAGATGAAAACAAAATCCCCTATCAGGTAAACAAGATGTGTGTCATTACCAGAAAGGTTAACCTCTGGTTACTACTGCCTTTCTTTTTTTTGATTGGTCAATTGCTTGATATATTCATATGAGTACCCAATTACAATAACTTTCACAAATATTTCAGCCCATTCCTGCTACTTTTCTTACCATGCTTTTGATTGGCTAAATAAATGAGATAGCTGTCTTTCTGACCAATCAGAATGTAGTGCTCGTGGAGTTAAGATGAATTGTATAACTTTAATCAAGAGATCCCCTGATTTATATGTAGGACGATTAGACATTAACTAGGAATATGATTGATTGGGCAGGACTTAGCAGTGTGGATGTCCTTATCCAGGTTAATTAGTGTATGCACAGACTGATTACTTCTGTTGTTTATATGACATAAGGTAGATAGCAGGGATTTCAAAGAGGAGGGAATAATATTTGTAAGACGTGCTTCCTGGCTTTATTAAGGTGCTTGCTTGTTGACAGTGAACACCTTTTGCAATTAGATTGGGGAAATGAGATACTGTAACGATTTGCAAAGTACGACAGTTGATCAAGTTCAAGGGAGAGTTCATCACTTTGTTGACCAAGTTTGAAACACCAGTGGTATCCTTGTACATTAGCAGTGGTGCTGGAGGCTCGATGGTAGTATTATTACATGTTACATGTTGTGTGGCAAGATGGCGTCAGGTATATAAAAGGATGCATCCTTTCCCCTGGCAAAATGAGGACCGGACCTTCTTTAACCTTCAAAATTAAAAAAAGCAAAGCCTTAGGGAAACATTAATGAAACCTGCATGCTAGCAAATGACCCGATGAGACAAATACACAAATGAATGATGTTGTCTATGAATTCTTCATCTTCTTAGGGAGTTTATTGGTGAATATCTACATAACATGAACTTGCCTTTGGGTAGGCCCAAAGATGTTTGTGCCCTATGAGTCGAGTAGGATGTCAAAGCATGCCTACTTAGCCTTGCCTTAACATTTGGTGTCCGTCGGACTGTCTCTGAAGCCTGCCCCTTGTCTCTCAAAGCTGACCTTTCCCTGGGGTTATAACTCAGAAGAACTTTGTTGTTAGCCTTCTTTAAATCAAAGAATAAGTTAACAAAGTGTGCCGACAAATAGGTTAGCATACACAGGCAGACATATAAATCAATTTGTAAAGAATCACCTGCTGGCACCAATGTTTCATGTAAAGTTTTCCCTGTTGGCCATTGTAATTATCTTGCAAATTGGAACAGATACTTGTCTAATTAAAAGTTGATCAAGCAACATACCGACCAAGTGAGTGTTTGTTATGGCACAATACACACTGCCTTATGGTGCAGTGTTCAATTTACTCTTGACATTTTAGACCACCTGTAAAACTCAGAATTAAAACAGGATTTCTTTTAGCCAGCCTACATGTTTATATTTACTAACAAAGATGCTTAGAACTAGATTATGTTCATTATCCTTAATAGATCAAAGCAATGTTCAAAGTGGCCGTGGAGTAATGACCAAGACTAAAGGTCACTGGCTGAGTGTTTTAAGAAAGTCTTATGAACTTGCATGTTATCAGAGTGTGACAGGAACACGGACACTGCTGATAACTTTGCCTCAATCTTTTTATCCTATTTATCGTTATTGCTGAATGGAAGTTTCATTATTGTGGTAAATTTTCAATAATATTTACTCAATCAGTAAAAGTGCAATTTCTTGACCTGGGCAGGTGAGGTAAGTGGACCAGATGAAAAGGAGCGTCCAGCCTTAGGCAGATCCTGTCCTCGTACAAAGTAAATACCGAGGTGCTTTGTGTTATTATTTCATTGCTTCACATTCCAAATCTTGCCAAATGAACAAGATCAAAGAATTATGAAATTCAAAAGAGAAGTGGTAGAGCAAAGAAAATTGTTGCCTTTGAAAGACCAACCAGCCATGGAAAAAGGGGACAACTTTTTTGTTCACCTTTTGTTAGCATTGGTTTGTTAAAATTGTTAGTGTTTGAAATGGAACTAAAGAACATGGTAGGTTAGAAATTGATATGTTCAGTACTTGCTAGCAAGTGTACATTTACTTTTGGCCTTTCAAGTAAACCTGTCAAGCTGGTAACAATACCAAAGCTTGTTAACATTTTTGCCCATATGTCCAGTGCCAAATTTTGTTATTTTGACCTGTTGCTTTTGTCCCACTAGAACTATTTTACTAATGTCATTGTGAATTCCATCGCAGTTTATGTCCCAAGGCAGGTTTTTAAAGGGGAACTTTGCAGATCTAATCAGGAAGTATTTTACTGGTTGAAATTTGTAAAGATTTCTCTAAACAATATAAAAAAGGTTTTGCCCTATCTGATGTCATCTTAAGGACAAATCCAATTGCTGCTTGAATTTGCGTTTGTTTGTGTTATGGGATTATAATATGATGAATTGAAGTTTCATTTATTGTGGTAAATTTTCAATAATATTTACTCAATCAGTAAAAGTGCCAATTTCTTGACCATGGGCAGGTAGGTCAGGGTGAGTAGGTAAGTGGACAGAGAAAGGAGCGTCCAGCCTTAGGCAGATCCTGTCCTCGTACAAAGTAAATACCGAGGTGCTTTGTGTTATTATTTCATGATTCACCTTCCAAATCTTGCCAATGAACAAGATCAAAGACTTATGAAATTCAAAAGAGATAAGTGGTAGAGCAAAAGAAACATTGTTTGCCTTTGACAAGGACCAACCAGCCATGGAAAAAGGGGACAATTTTTGCTTTCACCTTTTGTTAGCATTGGTTTGTTAAAAATTGTTAGTGTTGAACTGGACTAAAGAACATGGTTAGTTAGAAAATGATATGTTCAGTTTACTTGCTAGCAAGTGTACATTACTGTTGGCCTTTCAAGTAACCTGTTGAAGCTCCGAGTAACAATACCAAAGCTTGTTAACATTTTTGCCCATATGCCAGTGCCAAACATTTTGTTCTTTTGACCTGTTGCTTGGTCCCACTAAGAATCTATTTTACTAATGTCATGGTGAATCCATCGCAGAGGTTATGTCCCCAAGGCAGGTTTTTAAAGGAGGAACTTTTGCAGATCTAATCAGGAAGTATTTTATGGTTGCAAATTTGTAAAATTTCTATCTAAAAATTAAAAAAGGTTTGCCTATCTGATGTCATCTTAAGGACAAAGTCCAATTGCTCGCTGAAATTTGAGTTTTGTTTGTTGTGTTAGGGGAGGAGAATATGATGAATTGAACTGCATGAGGACACCTTTGTTCCTAGATGGTATATGCACATCTTATTTAACACTGTAAATAAACAGAAGTTCGCTGTTGAGTATGCATGTTTATGATTGGTACGATGCTGATTGCTCAGCGAAAATGACGTGGAACAAATGTTTTTTTTTTTTTTTAACACGATTCGCCACTTCCAATCAGACCCTCATTCTGTGTTTACAACTGCACCCAAAAATTCTGCAAACATTCACACTACTTATTTAGTATTATCTCTAATATCGATCTGTATCTTTAGGTCTTGTATTAGGCGATTGGACCCTTTTTGGGGAGGACAGGTGAATTTTTGCCCATGTCAAAATCAATTTCGTAGTTCTTTTGCCAAGCTCTCAGAGCGTTCGAATATATTTGGCATCTATTTTCTTTTTGATAAAGTTATTGGAAAAACCTTTTTATATATTTTGGCATTGCCAAGTGGCCTCCAGTGAATTTGAACCTGGGATCCTTTGCTCCGAGGAGCTCACTAGCCACTAGACAATGCCACTGCACCTGTAATCAGAATTTTATGGGCCATCATTGTAACCTGGTTAGGCTTATTTTATTGTAAAACTTTTTATTATGCCTTCACTGCCTTAATCTTATTGAAATTTTGAACCAGGTGTTGGTTTGTTGCTAGGTTTCAGAAAAAAAAAAACATGTTAAAATTTTACTATTTTAGTGTCTTCTCGAGGGTCTCTCACACCAATGTTTAAAGAAATTTGGGGGGTGCTATACTCTCCAGCGGGTATACGAAATCCAAGAATCTGATTAATGACACCAACTTAAGAATTTGAATAGAAAAATTATTAATCAAGTTGAATGTTCAGGTGGCATAGGCAGCGAGGAGGAGACGCGGGGAGGGACGGGAAGGAGGAAACGGGAAAGAGTGGGAGATGAGGAGAGAGGGAATGCTGACGGAGAGAGGCGATCAGGAACTGTCAGCGGAGATAGAAGGGAGAACCAATGCAGAGGGATGGGACGCACGCAGTTGGACCTCTTATGTAGAGGGAGGGTTGCTAGGGAGCAACCGGGAGGGCCTTTCACGACCGCGTGGGATAGAGGGGAGTGCGGCGGCGGCGAAGAAGGATACACGTGGAGGGGGATCTGAGGGACGGGAATCTGCGCGACGAGCGTACGAGACCTACGTGAGGTACGAGAGGGAGGGCAATAGGAAAGGACGGGAGAGGATAAGGGGACGGAAAAGGATGGGAGAGAACGGAGCTCGAGAGAGGGAGATGCTGTATGAGCGTGGCAAGGAGCGGCCGGATGAAGATGGACCCCAAGGAACGGATTGCAGGGGACTCGGAGATAGGTAGCAGCAAGTGGCCTCGATGGAACGAAAGGGAGGGATTCCCAAGAGCGAGACCAGGAAAGGAGGGACCGAGAGGGAAGGATCGGGAGATAGAGGGAAGCGACAGGAGGCTCGCATGGCGACGGAGAGGATAGGAAGGGCACGAGACTTCCCCTGAGAGCAGGGAATCTTTTCCAGGATGGGAGATGGGAAAGGATGGAGGCAGACGGGCTACCAAGAGAGGGACAGATGACTGTTGACGAGGGGAAGGGAGGGGAGTGAGAGAGAGGCAAGGAGGGGCAGAGGGAAGGAGGGGAGAGCAGTGCGATCAAGGAGGGACTATGAAGGCGTGCCGCGACGCAGAGAGGGCAAGAATATGAAGGGAGAGCGGGAAGGACGGCCCGCAGGGACGCCGGGTGAGGTGAGGCGAACGGGGAGGGATAGGACGCGGGGGAGGGAGGGGCAAGTGAGGGAGGGTACGGAAGAGGCGGGAGGGAGGGAGGGAGGGAAGGAGGGAGGGAGGAAGGTGGAGGGAGTACGGGAGAGAGAAGAGGGGAGGAGGGAGCGCAGGGATAAGAAAGAAGGGAGGGAGAGAGGGAAGGTGGGAGGAGAGAGGGAGGTTAGGAGAGGGAGGAGGGAAGGAGGAGAGTGGAGGAAGAAAGGGAGGGAGAGGGAGGGTGGCGGTGTGTGAGAGTGAGTAATGAGAGCAAGAAACGAAAATGCCTGTTACAATGTGGTTAATTGCGACTGCCAACGAGTATCACGGATAAAAATCCCTAATGAGCTTCTGTATTTTTCCCCTCTCTTTAAGTCAAAGGGTTAAAGTGTGTGTGATAGAGAATCACATATTCTTTGCATTGACATGAATATGCCTTAACAGTTGTTTTCAGATATGCTCTGGATTTGAGTGATCTGTTGCAGGTAAGTATTCTGATTTAAAGGGGAACATTTGCTAAGGAAGACATTTTAAACAATATCTTGCTTAAGACCAAAATAAATGCTTCCAGTAAAAAAAAAGTCTTATTTCATGAAATACACAAGAAAAAAAAGAGAAATGGCAGTTAAATGCGTTCCCAAATCTAAAGCACTGCGTTATGGAAACAATATGTTTGTTTTTTTTATGCATAAAATAATTATTGGGCACATATCACGTGGTTTTATGGGAAAAACAGAATTAGATTATTAAAGAGACACTGACACATTTGAAAAATTAGTACACCTTCTAGAAGATTTGGCAAAATTGATATTTTTTGCATGGTTATAAAGGCTTTTATACACATTAGCCCTTACCTGAAATTATAAAAGGGATTTCGTGAGTCAGCACCTCATCGTTTTTATTCATTGCTTCACTAGATATCCTTGAGGAAAAGCGTATTCACAAAATTGAGTTGATTCCGATCTTGCGGTTTTGTGTTATGAGCAGTTGCTTGTTTCCCACGGTCCATAGGCCACTGTGCTGTCTGCTGTAATTTCTGTCCGTTTACGGACCAGAAAATACAAAAATTGCCGAATTTTCTTACAGAGCGATCCGAATTTGCACCTACGATTAGGTACACATGGATTACTTAGGCTCACGGTTCAGATGATATAAAAATATCAACTTTTTAGTAAGTCGGGGGGGGGGCGGGCTTTTTGTGGATCACGAAATGCCACTTTACAGCCCAAATCAGCGCACTATGGGTAACAGAATGATTATATTAATTTTGCCGGCGACATTAATTCAGCAGAGGTCGCGGAAATGGCTTTTAACACAAGAAGAAAAAACACGACCCCAGAGTGAATTCTCATGCATGCACCTTGTTGGACCGGTCTCTGATATCCTTGGTGGTTTAATATCAATGAGTAGGAGTCTATGATATTCAAGTAGAATAGACAACATTTGTTGATTAAAGTTATAGCAACTTTAAAGTTAGCCTATAATTACTTGGAGATCTTTAGCCGCTTATTAACTTGTAAAATATATCTCTATTCATCCAATGGCCTACCTAGACTATCATTTGCCTCAAATGAAGAGGAAAATTTCGTTATTTTATGAAATGTGCAAATGCCGCTTAACTATAAAAATGAATCTGAACATGTGCTATTTAAAATGTTATATTAGTGTATAAAGTGGTTGGGTATGGTTGGCACAGTAGTGTCCACATACCTTGGAAAAACGTGACTTTCAAACATGTATTTTCCTTGGCATGACTGACACTTCTCTGTTGAATGTTTCGCATAACATGTTATACACTGGTGGCACATTCTGAATAGTGCATATGTCAGACCAGATGTTCAATTAATGTTGTGGTTAATATATTTCTGTTAGCCGTGAAACGCTCGATATTTGCTCAAAGGATTGTGTGTTAGCTTATTTTTTAATGTTGTTCTTGGTACGGGTTTTCATTGCGTGCCATAAATGATAAGAATCTAGAAATTGAATGTCAACAGTGATTTCTAGATGATGTTCAATGACAGTATAACAATGGATCTCAAGAATTGAATGTCAACAATGAAACCATAATGATAAAAATATCAGGAAATTAACAGAGGGTGGTTTAACCAATCCCATAATGCATTGCAATGTGCCTATACTGTACAAAACACATGTCAGTACTGAAGGTTAACAAGTGTTTAAGAAGTTCAAGAACCACAAGATATTTCATGATCATGCTATAAATTAGTACTTACACTTTGTGCGTAAAAATAAGTGTAAAAGCAGGGTTTTTATCCCCCCCGGCCTTAAAAGGCATGGGGAATTTTGTGACAGCAGAATACTTCTGTGTGTGTGTCTGTCTGTCTGTGTGTTTGTCTTCCGTTTTGTTTAGGTTGTTGGTTAGGTTGACTTAGGCGCCATTCCCATAGAATTGCCCTCAGCCGAGAGACATTCTCTCACACATATTCGCTCGGGCGAGAGAACTTCTCTTTGCAGTTAGAGCGAACATCTCCATGATAAGATATTTTTCCTAGCTGCTCTTTCACTGAGAAGTGAGCGAACTTCTCTCCGACCCTTCATAGACTTGTTTATCCAGTACCAATTAACTGCCCCCGTTTTCTTTTATGCGACAAAATTGATTATCGATTTCACACGACGGGACACTTTCTCAAGTACCGCACGCAAGCCACCACTTGACTTGTTCAATTACCATGTTTATGTTATTACTAGGTTTGCCAGGGGAGGCCGTACATGATTAAACACCGTCCAGTGAATAACAACCGTTTAACGTAAACGGGCGTACACAAAGGCCTATACTTTTAGGGATAAATGCTTAACATGTTAGTGTGTGAACCGCTACTGTTTATCAACTAAATATTGAACTAAACTAAATATTGAACTAAACTAAATATTGAATGTTTAGTAATTTGACAAACGTGTTTAGCTTTTTAACATGTTTACAAAGTGAAGGCGAGAAAGGTTCAATTGCTAAAACACTTTTAGAGTGTAACTCAAATATTTAATTCCTAAATATTTAGTGTCATGTTCTTAATCGCAAGCTATCGGAATCTTACCATGCTTAGGTTTTAAAATTTAAATCTAGTCCTTACAAAATAACTACAAAAAGTTTTCATTCATAAAACCATTTTTACAGTATAATAAGTATCAAGAAAGTTACATTTAGTAAAATATCACGTGAAAAACGGATATCGGGTTCCACACTTCCCGTTTTCTCAATCACACGGTTAAGTGTTAAAGCTTGTTAATGTGTTAAAGCAAAACATATACTTCAAAACGATTATTATCTCTCTAAAATCCTTGGACTTATTTTTTTGTTCTGTGTTATAATTCGACTTCGGAGACTATTGATAAGAAGAAAAAAAAATCAAGTTTCTTTTGAGTATATTCAGAGTGATCGCAATGATGTGCTCTATACGTTATGATAAATGCTGTAGGCCAATACGACAGCATATCATGTATATGTTGTTACATGCTGCCATGGGTTTCTTGGAAATCTTTGCACTTTGAACCTTTCAATTAGAAGTCTCAAATTCACTTCCTAAATCCAAATGAATTGAAATAATTATCTACGAGGTAATTAAAAACAATTAATCACAATTGTTTTTTTTTCACATGGGGGCACCTGGCATTGGTGTATAAGGGTTCTTCAAGGCCTACACTGTACAATCGTGCCCTCTTCTCTTAGATATGTAACTTCTTTTATTCAGACGCATTGCAATTTCAAATGGAACAGACAAAGACAAACAAAACAACTAAGTTCAACAGCCCAAAATCGCTAAAAATGTTCTTGGCTATTTCCTAAAGATGTACATTTTGGGACAATTTATTTTGGTTTGCCTTAGGTGTAAAATTGTAGCTGTGTGCTACAAGGTTAAATAATTACTTGCTTTTTTGATAGACTTACATTGGGGATCGAAACAATACGGGCCGTATTTTACATAACACGTGTTTTGTAATCTGTTTGTTACAAAATTTTAAAAATAATTAATACTGACCGTTTGATACATTACCTTGGGTAATAAAGGATTGTGTATTTTTACACACTACTTTTGTTCAGAGAAACTCATCAATTGAAAATCGACCAAGACATTCCACGCCTAAGAAGCCCATGAAAAGAATAAAAGAACGTTATTTAAATTGTGAAGAAAACAATTATGGAGATTACATTTCACAGACTTCAATTTAACGGCAATTTAACTTCTTAATAGTTACAAAGTTATAATTCTGTATGTGAAACTATAATACAACGTCTATTGCAAAAGACGACGCAATTACGAATCGTATGCATTTGAATTAGATCACTATGCAAAACGCTTTTTTAGACACTATAGATATACAATCAATAGAGCTCTTAGTGTGAAATCGTTTATTTTAAACTATCGGTCAAAATAGACCCCGAAAGAACGCATATAAAACAGATGAATGGCGATTTGGAAAACAGACAGTATGTAACACAGATATGTTAGCTTGAGAAAAACCAAAAAACTCCATAATTATAAGTCATAGTGACCGCCATTTTTGTCTCTCGCCTGAAATTTGTTTCGGCAGAGACTTGTATCACTTTTCCTGTCTGTCTGTCTTCTGTCTGTCGTCTGTCATGCTGTCGCTGTGCCTGACGTCCGTGTTCATTGGCTTGTGTACGTGAGTATCTGGAGTGCCGAAGGGCATGATGATGTACTTTGGGGTGGAAAAGCGGTCCCAATTTCTCGCCTGATTAATTGTGGGAGGGTAAATATCTAATATAAGTATCTAATTTGTCATCTTAAGAAAGTTTCCCCCGCAAGGATTGTTTACAAGTTTTCTGGAGTTCCGTACTGCGTATGATATGTCCTTGGTGGAAGAGAGCGGGTGGGAGAGTTCTCGAACTGATGAGATTTCGGTTCGGGCGTATTTCCGGTGCAATTAAGTATAGCCAAATGAGCTATAAATATGCAACAATCAGCGTAATTGCTATAAATTTTGACACGGTAACATGGATACGGAAAAATTCCTTCACTGCACGACTCCGCATAAAGCACTATCATGGTGGCCATCTTTTTTGTCAATTTGAACGTGTGTGATCCAACATACCTGCGCGTTAGTATACAAATGAGCTAATTCAATATGCGTAATTACTTTAATTCTGAAACCGTACAACCTCGGATAGCAAAATTCCGCTCGCGGCATGAAAGAATAACTATGCCAGTCACTCTTGGGTGATCACTACTGGGTCACGTGCATGTGGGGGGCCGATTAAGGGGCTTTTTTTGATACATTTGATCTATTTAAATATACATACTTGCGTATCACTGAAATGGTAGATTGGATATCAAAATTCCTTCGCTACAATGAGACTTCTATGCTGTAGGTCACTGTAAACAAATCACCAAAAAAAATTAAAAAAACAAGGTCAAATTAAAAATATTAAAAAAAAAAAAAAAAAAAAAAATACTTAAAGTGGCATTGGCTTATGCAATTGGATCTAATTAATCTGCGTTATTGCTGTATCGCTTAAATGTACATGGATATGCACAATTCCCTTCGCGACAATGAGACTTCTATATGGTACTCTTTTGTGTAATCAATAATTGTGGGTCAAAAGTGCATGTGGGCCACTTAAAAAGGGCATTCTTATTTTTTTAAAATTGCAACTAATGCTAATGCTTGGTCCTTCAACCAAATTTGCTCAGTTGTCAATGTCTTGTGAAATACTACACACTTAAAGAATTTGATTCAGGAGTTTACTTGCCCATAAATGAAGGTCACATGTTGTGTTTTTTGGCAGGGATATGGCTTTGTATATTTGGTGGTTACAAAACATGTTACAAACGAACGTATCAAAGGGGGGGGAGACACCACAACACGGTATTAACATAATCTGGCTAGATTCAGATGCCCATGTTTTATTGAATAGTTTTTTCCCTAGTCTGTCACTGTCTTTTGGGTTGCCAGTCCCTGTTTACATTCTTTGGAATGTGAACATACGCAAAATTGTTGATTCTGGCTTTCTGGACCCCGTAGGGGACTCACATTTTAAAATGTGGTCCCATGTTTGTTTTCCAAAATATTGTTGCCACATAATACATTTTCATATTTTTTAACTAAATTTAGTGAAGTTTTAAGGGAATTTTTTTGCATGACTTCTCATGATTAATCTCTCTACAATGGAAAATGGTTGTGACCACCCCTGGGTGGTGTCAAATGAAAGAGCAGGAAATAAAGATACTATAAATGCAAACCCTTGGGTGTGCTACTCCTAACCCTCTCTCTCATGGTTGTGATTATGTTGGGACATTTCAAGATTAATATCTCCCACGGAAGAGTTGGGACCTCTATGGTGGTATCAAATGAAGAGTGAGAAGTATAAATACGAAATCAAACCCAGGGGTGCAACTCCTAAACGTCTCTTACTTGTGTGGTCATTAGGTGACATTTCAAGATAATTCTCCCACACGGAAGATTGTTATGACCTCTTATGGTGGTTATCAAGAAAGAGTGAGAGTTAGAAATACTATAACTGCAAAAACCCGGGGTGCTACTCCGAAACGTCTCTTACCTGGCTCATGTGGGGGACATTTCAAGATTAATATCTCCAAACAGAACAATGTTGTGACCACCCCGAGGGTGGTGTCAAAAGAAAGAGTTAGAGGTAAAGAAACTATCACAATGCAAACCCGGGGGTGCTACTCCTAAACAATCTGACTTATGCTCGGGTTAGCCTCGTGTTGAGGACTTCTCATAGTAATATCTCACACAATGAAAAATGTTGTGACCCTGGGTGGTGTCCAATGACAGAGCAGGAATAAGATAACATGCAAAACCCGGGGTGCTACTCCTACATATCTGAACTATATTCTCTGGGGGGGGGGGGGATTTCGACTTGCAAGATTAATATCTCCCAATGTAAAATGGTTGGTACCCTAGGGTGGTGTCAATGAAATAGTGGGGAAGTAAAACTAGTTTAAGAAAAAATTGGAGTTGTACTCTGCTTGCAACAACTTTTGGGGACACCCTCGCGCAGTTGCACTCTGTTGTGCTGCTTTTTGTCTTACAGTAAAGCGGGCGAAAGAAGTCGAGCTTGTTGTTGTTTTTCAGACCGCCTTTTAAAACCTTGGTGGATTTGGTAGAACAACATAACAAGTATTATGCCAAATTTCGCCAAAAACCTAAAAAATGTTAAATACAACATATGTAACGTTGGAGAAACCATTTGATTATGTACACTATGATTTACTATGATTTTACTAACGGAGCGATATCGGTTTTGTAAAATGCAATGAAATATGATAAAAACAACTGACTATGATTTCGATATTTTGTGTGATGTGCGTTATCCTCAGTGATTATATAAATCCTAACTTCATCCCATTATGCCACTCTCGCTTGATATAAATCCATCTTTTTAGTACGGAACCAGTGTGTACTAGCAAACGCGTAAATTGTAGGCTATTGGGGTATTTTTTCTTTTTCTTTTTTAAAGGTTTGGTCCTTAGACCGGATCTAGTAAGTAGAGCCGCCGTGGTTTTTCGTTCGAAATACACAAATTTCCAGATGATGGTGTTACGCCTCTTTCATTAATATGAACTCGGCCCCCACATGTATAATTAAGAGTACATACACACTATATGACTGGCACCCTACAAACGATTTGGGCGCTTTGGTGGGGGTCGATCAAGGGTGGTTCCTTTGGCGCATATTAATATAAAAATTTTCAAAAACCCTACATTGAGTGTTCTCTAACCTCCTCGGTTTTGGAATGAGGAAATATTGCCGTGCAACATATACAATATCAGCTTTTTCAAGATTTCACTTTTACATTTAAAAATCATTGGCACGTCTAATTAGGATTTTGGCCGCCACCCCGCCTGCAATTCTCCACGCACAGCAAAAATATGTGTAATAAAGGCGGGAGAAAAGGGGTTGGCAGACGGAGGGGGCGCGATTGAGCAAGGTGTGAAAGAGGGGGGGGGGGACGTGGTGGGGGTGGGGATGGGGAAGGGAGGGGGGTAGAGGGGGCGGAGGGGAAGGAGAGCAGACAGAAGGGGTGAGGGGGGGGGGGATGGGAGGGGATGGGAAGGGAGGTGGGGGGGGGAGGTGGGGGGGAGGGGGGAGGGGTGGGGTGGGGTGGGGGAGGCCGGGGGGAACGGAGCGGGGGGGAGGGGGGGTTTGGGGGAAGGTGATGGTAGATGGGGGGGCAGGTGGGGTGGGAGGGGAGGACGTTATGGGTAGGGGGGGGGGATGGTGAGGGTGGGAAGGGTGGAGGGGGGAATGGAAAGGTGGTGCGTTGCGAAATGGAGGGGGGAGAGGAGGGTTGGGTAGGAGTAGGATGCGGAAGAGGGGGAGGATAGGGGGGTGGGGGGGATCGGTGAAGGGGAGGGGAGGGGGGGGGGGGGGAGATGGGAGAGAAGGGGGGGGGGGTGAAAGGAGAATGGGTGGTGGGGGGGGCAACAAAAGAGCCAAATATTCTATTGAAAAAAGAAGAACTGCGGCTTTGGTCCATGCCCCATTCACCCAATATGTGAGCGTACACTCCCCTTCTGACCGCACACAAGTTGCACAGTGGTTTATTGATCGATCGCTACTGCTAATGGTAGGGGGTAGGGTTTGTTGGCCCGTTACCTCCAGTTTTTTTTAGGCCGAGCAAGCCGTAGCGCATGTCTCTCCCCTTACTTCAATTTTAAACACTCACAGAATTAATTGAAGAGATAGAACATCTCTTCGCCATAAAAACCGAGCACCGAGCCGCACATTTGCGAGCGAATGTCGTGAGAGAATGTCTATCGGCTGAGGGCAATTCTATGGGAATGACGCTTAAATTGGTGTACTTGGACAAATGCTTGGACCAATTGCAGTCAAACTTGATAAGAAGACCACTGGCCCAAGGTCAAATGTGGTGCGAGGTCATTACCTTTGACCCCTTCCCTTGCTGCCCTGCTAGAGGTCTTTGCAAGTTTTAACTGCGTTTTTTATGTGTTAAAATAAGATTTTTGTGGATCACTGACCTTATTTGATGTATAATATTGTTCAGTTCAGTTTGCCACTTTGAGGCCGCTACTGGTCATCCTGTTAACCATACTACATGGTCCAGGGCCGAGTTGTCGCGGCTAAACCGTCACCCCATCCATTCTAAGGATCTGATGAGAGTAGATGGTAGAGCGGGCGGCGAAAATCCGCACATTCTGCCTGTATGGTGGCAATAGTTGCCCAACGGTTAGCCCCCGCCGAAAACTTTTGATTGGCGTCATCAGGAAGGGCATCCGGGTCAATTATCTTTTGGTCCAATAAATCATCACACACCAGTATTGCCGAGTGTGATTGTGTATCCGGCCACCCCCTTGACGGGACGAAACCGGATTTAAACTTGGTACTACTAACTACCTAACTAATATTCCAAAACTGGTGCCTTGTGGATGGACTCAATACATCATCTTGGGATATAAATGTCAAACAATGATTTCATGTTACGTGCATAGCACCCACAACTGTTTCGCAGTTACCACAAACTGAACATTCAGTGAAAGGCCTGAAACGAGACATAGTAGAAAATTTCAAAATCATTGTACTTAGAAATTCCATCTGAGTAGATTATGTTTGAGTTACTTTCCAATAACACAACCCACGAAAAACTATTGTCCTATTCATGACGGTCGAAGAAAAGACAATCAATATCATGGACAGTTGCAATACAATGCGCCCGATTTCACAAACTGAATGCTCAACAGAAATTGCGCACCGTGTATTGTCCCACAAGATTGCTTGAACTATTTGCTTTCCTTTGAAATTAAATGCCAAGTGTGATGTTCAATGCCCTGTTATGTTGTGTATTCCGTCATGTGTGGTTTCAGTTGGGATCGGGTCAAACTCCCCCTCCACATCGCCTGGGTCTTTACTACTCATTCAGATCGCTCATATCCTGGATCATTAACCCTTGAAGTCAGTTAAAAGCTCTCATGGTAGGTGGCATAACCTAACCCAACCCCCTTTGCTCTCTGAACTGGACGCCTTCCCCCGTGGTGTGTGATTTGTTTGTGTTTCATGCCAGTCCACACATGCTGCTGAACACATGATTTCTTGTAATTGATTCAGCAAACATGAACCACATATTTAGAAAAGTCTGCTTAATTTGGCCTAATCAAGAAAAAAAAAGTAGGGGGTGCTGACCTGATGGTTGTTATTATTCATATGTGCGATGTTCCTCTTATGGACAATGTTTGCCCATTACTGCTTGAAGGTTTAGAAATGGAACCATTCTTGAAATGAGTCAAAGACATACTTTTTGTAGATCCTTTTTTGATATTGGAGAGCATTATCACTTGTTGAAAACCCAATCAATTTTGTTTCCATGCTTGATCAAAATTTAAAGGTCCATGGCCCGATCGCAGAGCCTCGTCCCCAAACCCCAGATTTTACCGAAGGGTCAACATTTTGGTATCAAAGAAAGCTACTATTTTTCTCAATTTACCCTGTGAAATCTAGAGCCAAAGAATGTTTGGTTTGGAAGTTTGGTTTGAGCGAAAATATTTCGACATTTTGGTCGACCAATAGTAATTTTTTAAAAACCCAGTACTTCTAATGGGTTTATAAAATCACTTTTTAAGCTCTCGCTCAAAACTGTATTGAAATACGGCGCGAAACTTAACAGATGGGTTTTTGAGTGAAGGCCAGTCGTCAGATGAAAACATATCCTCAAATCGGCCATCCCCCTTAAGCTGTAAAGCATATTTTGAATGAAAAACCACCTAGTGTTCTCCCTCCGACCTTTACAATCTGCCATCCATAAGCACGAAGACGTTGTGGATTTTGCCTTACAATTATTATGTCGCCAAGCTATACATTGTAAAGGAATTAGATCGCATCTCTATACTCGGCACTATTAGAGCTGTATATTTTTGTAGGTTCAATGGAACGTCTTAGCATTGACAGTGTTAACTTTTGAGGCAGTGATTAAGAATAACATATGGCTCTTTCTTCATGTTAAGGCGGTGTGTGTACACCTGGGCAGACCTATCTACAACTCATCCAAGACTTCACCTCAATGTGCCGGCTATAGGTAAGATCATGCAACTTGCGTTTTTATAAAGGTCTAGGACCCGATAGCTAATAGCGCAAATAGTCCCCAGCCCCGGACCTCCTCCTCCATTTTCCTGAAGACATGAGAGGGTGTCTAAATATCGCTATAATTTTTCTTGTTTTTGCCCCGTGATATCTCAGGCTTAAAGATTTTTGGTTTGGATATGTTATAGGAGAAAGTTCCCATTTTGATCAATCCAATTTTTAAATTTGACAAGTGTTCTCTGGGCTTAAAAAATTATGTTTTAACTCTCTCATATCACAATGGATTGAAATATTTGTGTGAAATCTGCACAGAGGGGTTTTGATGTCAAATGCATTTATCAAGATGACAATGTTTATTGTCTCGCCTGAACTTTGTTCGGCAGAGAGTTAGTAATCACTTTTCTGTCTGTCCTTGTCTGTCTGTCTGTCTGTCGTCTGTCATGCTGTTCGGTGGCTGACGTCCGTGTTCATGGCTTGTGTACGATTTATCTGGAGTTTCCGTAAGGGCTATAATGATGTACTTGTGGAAAGAAGCGGGCTGATGAGTTCCCGACCTGATTAGATTTTTGGCGTAAAATATGCTAATTAAGTATCTAATTTGCATAATTAACGAAAATTTTCCACGCAAGGCTTGTGTCGCAAGTTGTCTGGGTTCCGTAAGGCGGATTATGTGTAACTTGGTGGAAGGGAGCGCTGGAGAGTTCTCGGACCTGATTATATTGTGTCCGTATTTCGGGCAATTGTATCAAATGCGCTAATTATATGCAAAAATCATCGTAATTGCTAAATTATTGAAACGGTACATTGGATACGACAATGCCTTCACTCTACGCATAAAGCCTATCATGGGGGCGCATCTTTTTTGGCAATTTGAATGTGTGTGATACATGCGCGCTTAGGTATGCAAATGAGCTAATTAATATGCGTAATTACTGTAATTCTGAAACGTACATCGGATAGGCAAAATTCCTTCGCTGCATGAATCACCTATTCCATGCATCTATTGGGTAATCAAATTGGGTCAAAGTGCATGTGGGGGCCGATTAAAGGCATTTTTGATACAATTGTCTAATTAAATATATGCCTAATTGCTGTATCACTGAAATGGTATATTGGATATGCAAATTCCTCTTCGCTTCATGAGACTTCTATGCTGAACATCTTTTGTATGACTCACAATTGCGGTCAAGTGCAAGTGGGTTCAATTAAAGGGGCAATTGACTTGAATGCAATTGATCTAGATTAATATGCGTAAGCTGTTCGCTTAAATGGTACCTTGGATTTGCAACATTCCTTCCTTCGCTACATGAGACTTCTTATATGTGTACAATCTTTTGTGTGATTCATAATTGTGGTCAAAATGCATGTGGGCCACTTCAAGGGGCATTCTTTGATTATTTTAAAATTGTGCACTATGCTAAATGCTTGCCACATTTCAACCAATTTTCCTCATGTTGTCAAATGGTCAGTGTGAAATACACACTTCATCAGCAGAAGTTGATTCAGGAGTTTACCTTGCAATAAATTAGATCACATGTGTGTTTATTAGGCAGGATATGGCTTTGTCTGATTTGGTGGTGTACAAAACAAGACTTATCAAAAAGGGGGTGGGGGGGGAGTACACCACAACAAAGTATTTAACATCAATATGGCCAGATCAAGTTGCCTATTTTTAATTGAAATAGTTTTTTTCTAGTTCTGGGGTCAGTCTTTTTGGGTTGCCAGTCTGTTTCATTCTTGAAAATGTTAAAATAACGCAAAATTGTGCATTTCTAGGCTTTCTGGACCCCGTAGGGGACTCAAATTAAAATGTGGTCACATGTTTTTTTTCAAAATTTGTTGCCAAATGAATATTTTCATATTTTTTACTAAATTTAGTGAATAAGGGATTTTTGCATGACTTTTCAATGATTAATATCTTACAATGTAAATTGTTTGTGAACCCCTGGGTGTGTCAAATGAAAGAGCAGGACATAAAGAATACTATAAATTGCAAACCCGGGGGTGCTACTCCTAACCAGCTCTTGGTTATGATTATTTTGGGGACATTTCAAGATTATGTCTCCCAAACGGAAGATGTTTTGTGACCTCTATGGTGGTAATCAAATGAAGAGTGAGAAGTATAGAATATTAATGCAACCTTGGGGTGCTACTCCTAAACGTCTCTTACGTGTGCTCATGTTGGGGCAACATTTTTCAGATTACTATCTCCCAAACGGAATATGCTATGACCTCTATGGTGGTATCAAATGAAAGAGTGAAAGTATAGATACTATAAATGCAAACCCAGGGGTGCTACTCTAAACGTCTCTTACTTGTTTGCTCATGTGGGGGACAGTTCAAGAGTTAATATCTCCACAACGGAAAATGTTGTGACCACCCCGAGGGTGGTGTCAAATGAAAGAGCAGGACATAAAGATCTATACATGCAAACCCGGGGGTGCTACTTCTAACCATCTCTTGGTTCTAACTTATGTTGGACATTTCAAGATTTATATCTCCCAAACGGAAAATGGTGTGACCTCTATGGTGGTCTCAAATGAAAGAGTGAGAAGTATAGAAAATGCAAACCCGGGGTGCAAACCTGGGGGTGCTCCTAAACGTCTCTTACTTGTGCTCATGTGGGGGGACTTTCAAGATTAATATCTCCCAAACTGAGTGTTATACCTCTATGGTGGTATCAAGGAAAGAAGTATAAGTATAGAATACTATAAATGCAAACCCGGGGGTGCTACTCCTACACGTCTCTTACTTCTTACTTGTGCTCATGTGGGGGACATTTCAAATTAATACTCCACAACGGAAAATGTTGTTGAGCCCCGAGGGTGGTGTCACATGAAAGATGAGGGTATAGGAATACTATCAAAACGCAACCCCGGGGGTGCTACTCCTAAAACAATCTTAGTTATGCGCTTGTTGAGGACTTCTCATGATTAATATCTCCACAATGGGCAAATGTTGTGACCCCCTTGGTGGTGTCAAATGAAGAGCCAAGTAAAGAATAAATGCAAAACTAGGGTGCTACTACTCCTAAACATATCTGACCTAAGCGCTCGGGGGGGGGGGGGGTTCATCACTTGCAATAATATCTGCACAATGGCAAATTTGTGAACCCTAGGGTGGGGTCAAATGAAATAGTGGGAAGTAAAACTAGTTCACGAATTGGAGTTTATCTGCTTGAACAACTTTTTGGGGACACCCTGGACTCGCACAGATGCACTCTGGTGTGCTGCTTTTTTCCTATAACAGTTAACGCGAAGAGGCGAACTTGTGGTTCGAAGAACCGCCTTGGGTATAAATAAGCTTGGCCATTGCCAAATAGTCAAATGAGCTTTGCATTTTTCCTATGGAGAGTCTTGAAAAATTCGGTTGGTGTGGATGTTCACATTTGACATTGAAATGACTTTCTCTTTTCAGGGCTTTGGCACTGGAGACCCAGATCCAGAAACTGATCTTCCCGATATTTTGTGGGGTAATCAAATACCCTAGAGCACCCCAATAATTTGTTTTAAAATAGCTTCTTCTTTAAATAGTTTGTTTTTTCAATACCCCATCTGTCCTTTCTCTCCCTTTCTGGACAGAAAATACAAACTTAACAATTTCTTCCAAAGTAGATAATCTGCACACAGACTTGGCACACATACTATACTTAGGCCATGGTTCAGATGATATAAAAATCACATATCTTTTTTTAGTTAAGTCGGGGGATGAGATATATATCATGAAATGCCCTTTTGACAAATTGCCTGTTTTAAAGTTTCTGTTAAGCAAAACATCCGGTGATATTTAAAAGGCTGGGACTCGGAGATTTCTCTTATATTCTAAAAGACTAAGCCTCAGCAGAGTGTCCCAATTTTAAGTAAGTCCACAAATGTCCATCAATGCAACAACAAATTTACTGAAAATTCCATAGTGCAGGCACAGCCGTGCTAATTTAGATATTCCTGATTTTAATGCAATTGTTATTTCACGACATGGCTATCAGTGACATAGCCAGGGGGAGTGCCCCCCCTTCGACCCTTGTCCCCCAACAGTCCCAAATAAACGGGCCAGCTGTACATGCTATGGGAAGGACCCGAATTTTTTTTCCCTCGGAATGCCTCGACACCTCTCTCCCCCCTCATAATAAAATGCTCGGTACTCTTCTGCCCCCTTCCCATTTGCTAAGGTTGTTGTTATGCCACTGCTAGAGACATTCAGATCTCGCTTACTCCTACTCACTCCACCATGCCATAATTTTAAATCAAGAAAATGGGGGGAAGGGGCATGTTCTAGATAACATATTACAACTGTCATTTTTACCATAGAATGGAACTTACTAAGTAACCCATTGCAAATTTGTTCAATACCTTCCACCATGGATTAAATTAAATCCTTCCATCTGTACAATATCCACTTTGATCAAGATGATATTTATGCAATAAATCGATACTACCTTAATTGTACAGGTAGGGCTGTTTGCAGAAGCCGTTTGGGGTTGAAATTAAGTCAATTGTTCGAATGAGCAAGGTTTTTCTCAAGTCCATGCACAGTAAGACCTTCATAGAAGGAGAGTATTTTCTCCCTACCTGAAAATTTTGTAACATAAGTATACCGAATGTTCAAGTTTAGTGGGTCAGTTAAGGGTCCCAGTGCAAAGCCCCAAGGCAAAGCCGGTGGGGTATATCATGGTCCCAGGCTAACTTAGCCTGATGTTGGTCAGACATGCCAGACTAGCTAGGTAACACTACAAAATCCATACATTTCTGTTCCTGATAGTACCAGACTATCATTGTTCGAAGGTAAGGCCAAGCCCTGCATTTCTCAGTCACCACCGCAATTACCGAATTGCTTACAGCGAGGCAGGGGGGTGACCTTGGTGACCCTCTGTGACATTGGTAACCTCATGTGACCTTTGGCCCCATTCACAAACCCGCAGGGCAGACAACACTTGTGGTCTGAGGACCGCAATGCAGGGTGCAAAAATAAGGATTCTGAAGGCACCCCCCCTTTCAGGCAGTTATTTTTTTATACAATCTGATGGTCCTAATCACTAACACAACTGCCAGTCAAATAACACACATAACTTGGTACTTTTGGGCAACAATGTTGCTTCATAGTGTCTAGTCAATGAATAGAGCATCCCCTCGGATTGGCCATCTCTACCAGTCTTTTGGACATCATCTTCAAACCCGCAAATTCAATATGGAAAAGCAACTCCCCACAAAGAAATTTCGCAATCACAACAAGAAAAAATTTCTTCAATACATAAAACTTGGAAATTTCAATTTAACAAATGGCAATCTGACCATCAGGCGGCCACACCAAGCAACCGCAGACAGTTGTGATTGAACTCGATACTAACAATAGCTGTGATTGCAAGCCCCACTGAATTTTCCTTGTCAGAGCAGGATCAAGAACTTATCAAGTTTTTTTTTTTGTGCATTGGGGCTAGTTGGTCTATTGACCTCAGAGGACCAGAGCCTCCTAGGTGACATTTTGACTTTCATCAATATATCTTGTCACCACAGCTTTTAGCCTGTTTCCAGGGATTAGTGCCTATATAAAAACATAATATTATTATTATTTTCTCTTACCCTGGTGTGGCTTCCAATTGGACTTTTAAACTTTTCAAATAAGAATCAAATGTTTGACCGTCCACGACCCGAACCCATGTTAAAGTCGCCACCGAAGCATTCACAAAAAGGCCAAATATGTGCTTCATGTCAAAATATGGAATTCCTTCAACTTTTTCAGCTAGTGATCTACGTTACCCCTTTAAAAAACTGGTTCTTGCCGGAACCTCAAAATATTTTATAAAAGTTATTTTGTCTTTTAATTGCAAATCCATGCTGTTACGTCATAATTTCCTTCTACCATCCCAGGCTTTTCAAACACACCACCTCTTGTGGCCTATCCACAAATCAAAAACCAGAGCTTTTAGTGGAAATGCTGTAAAATCTCGATTTTTCTGACCCTGGTACTCTCAAAATTGTTGCTCCTTTTCACGAATATCCACGACACAGAGAAGTAAAATCCAATAAATTACTCTAGATTGACGCCCTATTCCTATGCTGGCAACATACACTACCCCTACGAATTCGGTACCAAAATATTAGCGGGAAATCTCCACTTCCTGGTTTAGAAGCTATTTTAGCATGCAAAGCAAGTTTTGACCAATTACACAACGTTTTTACAGCAGGTTTGGGAGACAAAACAATGGTTGTTTACGCTCTCAGTAAACTATCCATCTGGTTGGATGAAATATCCCGGACATAGGTGTAGAATTGGGAGCGTTGTTGCCCAAAATGTGGTGGGCGTAAATAGTACGTATCCCGTCACAGAACTGCCACTGTGGTGCACGCACTATTGCTATTTTGGGCGGATAGCGATACGATCGAGGGGTAAAATCGCCTATCCTGCAAAACCCACGTTTTTGTAACAACCACGTCCATCCTGCTGCCAGTACTAAAGACGATTAGAGTGTTGCGTTGGCAATTTTATAATCCAATTGGACGAATTGCGATACAGTGTTGGTGGTTTATTTCTTTCTTTTTCTTTCAAATCTATTACCATTATTCTCCGGTATTGTTTGACATGTATTTAAATAATTGTTTATGTTGTGGCTTCATCTCGTCGTTTTCGACATGTCTGCGAGGTCAGACATGAACAAACTTCAAGGTAGGCCTATGGGTATTTAAAATACTACAGATCTTCATAGAACAGTGCGTTTTGAATACAAATATTATTACCTTTTTTTTTTGTTTTATATTCTCTGTCAACCACCAACTGTGTACAAACTTTTTTTTATACTTGTTGCTTTTTGAAATTAAACACATCTTGACGCTTAATATAATGTAAGATTAACTAGGGGTTTACATGGGTTGACAAATAGCTATGGCAGTCCGCAATGTGCCAATTATGAATCATGGCTGTCACTGGATAAAATAAGTGTTCAAAAAGTAACAAGACAAGCCGTTAGGAAGTGTCCAAGATAAGAACGGTGTGTCAAGGAGTGGTCACAGAGCTCGTGTCGTGTATTTATTTAGCAAACGAACTTTTAACGTTAATAATTAGGATATTAAACTAAATTAAAATTTAAAAAAGATCTTTTGTAACTGTTCCACCAACATAACTCTGCTAAATTAGTGCATATGATAAAAACAATTACTTTGATTTAAATAAAAACTTTAGTCTGTAATACAGCATGTCACTTTTAAAACATTTTTGATGTTAATTAAAAGGGCAATAATTAGCAGCTTATTAATATTCAAAATTAATATATTTTTTTAAACTGTCTGAGTGCTTGTAATTTACTAGAATATGGTTTTTGTGTGATTTTTGTGAAATCGCTTCAATGAAACATGGTTGTTGCTAGGGAGAAAGCGTTAAGGCACGTTTAGAAATTAGTCGTTTTTATGTATTGAACTTTACAGCCATTTTCTCTCCATTTCAAGGAGTCAAGTGGGCAGTGTTGAACTGGCCGTAACTTCGCTTCAGGATAGCGTACAAAGTCAAACAAAGTATCATTTAAAGCTTAGGATATGTACTTTTTAAATATTCAAAATAAACAGAACATGACCTGGGGGGTGACTACACTGGGTTCGTGTGGACGGTCACAACTGTTTAAAGAGACATGAGGAGATTTCCAGAAAGAAAGCGCCCCATTTTTTCTCGAACCTGGGTTTTACTATTGGAATGCTACCATGTCTTAGATCACACCTGAAGTGTAATAAGCTGAATACGGCATCTTTATGTAATAAGATGATGATTTAGTAGTTTCGGTCGTGCACGATAGAAAGTCACAGCATGTTTTTATGGGGAACGATTACTGATAACAGAAAGTTCAAAACAAGGTTATGGGTTTTCTTTTGCACCTGTTTGTCCTAATAACTTCCACACGTTCTCTGTAGGTGGTCTACAACGATCCAGTGAAATTTGAAATTTTAGTCTAAAAAAATCTTCCTCATGGCACTTTGTGCGGTAGAAATGGTATGCAGACAGACCACAAGACGAAATGACTACTTGTGGGGGACAAAAATTGACACATCATGACAACTGTTTAGTGATTCTTCATGATGAGCAAGTGAGATTGTATAGTGTGTGAGGTGATTGGAGAGAGGCCAAAAAATCAGTCACTACCGTAGATGTTGGCAGTTTCACTTCTAGCAGTTTCACAATTGATAACTAAACCTGGACACACTTTTAAAAAATGGCCAACACAATTTTGACAACTGATATGGAGTAAGGGCGTGGTGAGAGCTAGTTCTTATAAAATAGAAAAGTCTTATGGCCAGAAATTGCCATTCGGTCTCTAAAGGTAATGATTGTATGTTTTAGTGCCCTCTATTGCCAAAATCTCCTTAAAGATTGTGGTAAAACTAATTCACGAAAAATCATGTTATCCACAATTAAAATTTTGTAATATGCTGCTTATGATGTAGTTAGTGGAATAAATACGGATGTCAAAACTATGTTATTTTGTGTTTGTCTTGTCAATAATAAATGAGAAGTTCAAACAGCATGTGTGCTCAGCAAATCCTCCTTTCTGATTCGCACCTTTAAGGTGCAGCGATATTTGCTGCAAAGAGGATGTTTATAGTGCTAGTGAATGGCGGCACTAATTAATACTGTGCTAAATACGGAAAAATCGTTATCACGATAAACATGTCTTCGATGCTATAATCTCAATTACGAGACACACTGATTTGAAAGGGTGTCTGTTGTACATTGTTTTATCGGGGACAGGTAAGGGATTCTGGTTCGCCAGAGCAAAAATAAATTTTGTAAGGGACTTCCAGTATGTAGTATTAGGGCAATGTCCTCATCCTAAATTAATTGATTTACACTTTTCACCTTGCGCGAGATCAACTTCCAAGGGTAATTAACAAAGAATGCTACAAAAATCTAAACCAACTTTCTTTGTGTTTCCTATGGTGAAGTAAATGAAACGCTATAGTCTTAGATTATTGGCAGGTATAGCCTACAAGGACTAATTCACAGATTAAGGTGATTGTTCCGTGTAATTCGTATCGTCGTCTTTACTTGATATGACAGCCGCATTGATACACTACACTAAGTCATGGTGAAACAAACATTTGCGATTTTTGATGATCGGAACGCAAATAACTGAATGTCATTTGCAGTCGCCACCTCTATTCACTACTGCTAACCATTAGACACATAAGTTTTAGTCAGCATACATAGTACAAAGGTATGCAGAGCTTATGTCATGGCCAGTATTGATATCTATTGTCTGCTCTGCTAGGTCTGTCTGTTTAAAGGCACTATCAGTGATTTGGAATCAGAAAATAAATAAAAAACACTCAAAAATCAGATTTTGCAAGATATTAATATCCTAAAATATCCATACAAGTGATAAGAACAAAAGCAATCTAATCCAAGGACAAAATCGGGATATTTTAGTCATACTGTTGTATGGACACTTACTAAACACGTAATTGAATGGAGATTCTTCGGTTTTTTTTCGTATCTATCAGTTTTTTCAGTTTAAAAAAATAGATTCTACAGGAATTATCTACACTTTAAGGTATTCCTGCAAAATTTCAAATTTTTGACTCTTTTGGGCGCATCATGTCACGTGATAGTGCCGCTTGAACATTCAATTTTCGGCCGCTTTCATTTTTTTTTTTGAATTTTTTTACAAAAAAAAACTTTAAAGTGATTAAACATAAAAAACTTCCCAAAATTATCGCGGTCAAATACCAATTTTAAACATAATGAGCCGCGAATCTTCTGAGACAAAATTTGTTTTTTTCCTGGGCCTAATTAGGTTAAATACAGTATTACATCAGCTGCGATAAAAGTGATGATACCATATGCAAACTCCTATACCCAAAACCAAACAAGAATTACGCAGTCCGTAATTAAATTAAGGTGGCCCCCAACATGTATTGTTTTGTTTATATGTACAACTTAAGTCTTCAGAGTATTCATTAAACATGAAGATATATGGATACCAAAAACTATACAGCCTTGGAAGTATTCATGGTCGTAACAATCTGTTGAAGTTCAGTGTAGTTGTTTTTCAGTTACGTACAGACGGGCCAGCAGCTTATTGACAACCAGCCATGATAATAAGGCACTCTCGACCAACAATTGACATTGTACGAGCTACTAGCACAGGTATCGGCGTCACTAGCCAGTACCCATGCAACCGTGGGAAAATCTCAATTTTTTGAAAACATCGGGGGGCGCTCTCTTCAAAAAAAGGTGCTAATATTGCGTTAATATTAAAGACACTATCCGTGATTTGAAAAATATTTTGAAATTGCAGGATAGATCAAGTGAAGGATACGTCTGTAGATTCTCCATAAGTTACCTTTTCCAGCTGTTAGAAATTGAAAGAAAAGGAAGAAAAACGGCAGTGTTCCAAATACGATTCTCCCCTTTCAATACGTGTTTTGTAGTTAAGTGTCCGTCGGACAGTAATGATAAAACTCCGATTCTGTCTATTAGGTTTGTTCGGTTTTATCATTTGCAGGGTATGTTAGGATTACCCGTAATTTGTACGTACATGCTAAAATTGATTTGATGATTTTTTTCGATTTGCTGATTTAGCAAATCACTGATAGTGTCTTTAAGTAAAAAAGGTTAATGTCAATATGTAAGTGAAATTTTTAAAAAGATCTAAATGTGATGGAATATCATGATTATGCTGCAGTGTGGTCTTCAATAAAATCTTTCATGTGAGGGCCAAAGAAGGAAATTTGCAACTAGAAATAATTAATATGGGTCAAGATAATAATTTCAACAGATGCTGGAAACGGCCTTCCAATAGGGAAATAGCTGGGAAACCTAGCGCATTATCCGCTCACTATTAGGTGGTTTATTGGTTTCCGCGCATGTCAAATTAGAGGTAATTTATGGCATCGCCCATGCGGGGACAATATGCTTAAAAATGCGAAGGGGGGGGGGGGGGGGGGGCCCAGGGGGGGGGGGGGTGGTGGGGGGCGGGGAGGGTGTCGGGGGGGGGGGGGGGGTGGGGGGCTGGGGGGGGGGTTATTTTTTTAGGGGGGGTGGGGGGGGGGGTGGGGGGCGGGGGTGGGGGGTGGGGGGGGGGGGGGGGGTTGTGGGGGGGGGTGGGGGTGGGGGGGGGCGGAGGGTGGGGTGCTGGGCGGGGCGGGATTGGGGCGTGGGGGGGGATGCGGGGCGTGGTGGGGGGGGGGGTGGCGTGTGGGTGGGGGGGTGGTGGGGGCGGGGGGGGGGGGTGGGGGGAAATAAAAAAATGGAAGGGGGGGGGGGGGGGGGTGGGAATTGGAGGGGGGCGGGGGGGGGGTCGGGGTGGGGGTTTGTGGGGGGTGGGGGGGGATCGCGGGGGTGGGGGGGGGGGGGGGGGGGGGGGGGGGGGGGCGGTGGGGGGTGGGCAGGGGGGGGGCGGGTGGGGGGGCCGCCGGCTATGGCGAGGGTGGGGTGGGGAACGAGGGTGCGGGGGGTTTGGGGGTGGGGGGGGCTGGTGGCGCGGGTCGGGGCGTTGCGAGGCCGGCGGGAGGCGGGGGAGCCAATCACCTCTAAAACCTTTTAGACACCCTTATCATACCCAACCAAACAAACCACTAAACTAACTATCTTCACAACCTCCTTTACTTTCCATTTACAAACTCATTCACATCTCACTTAACCATACCAAACAATCAACCACCACGATCCCAAAATCACAAATATAATCTCACATCCAATCAATCAAAAAACAACACACTTCAACACCCCTTAAACATACATAATAACAATAATACTCCAAACCATAATTTTACAACAACAAATAAACCCACCACACACACAATACCCACCCACCCCAAAAAATCTAACTATCACCAAATAAACACAACACTAACTTAAACCCAACCCAAAAAACCCCGCTCGGGCGGGCTCTCTGCTGTGGGTCAGCGACGGGGAGGTGGCCTACGGAGGGTGCGCCCTGGGGCGGGCGTCTTTTGTGCGACCCGACTCCCTTATCCAACAAACCCCACCTTCATCCCTTTTCTCCCCCACGACTCCCTAATCACTCCCATCTACTATCAACACAAACTACATTCTCTACCCTCAATTTATTTTCAAAGCACCAACACACCACAAACCATCCAACCCGCACCACTACCCCCTTAACGACTAAATATTTTATCAACTCCACAATCAAAATACCCACCATCTACAACCCCAACTCCTTCCACTTTAATCAAAAAAATTTTAACTTCCACACTCCTCCCTAACTCTAAATCTTCCATCACCAAACTCTTTCTACGTTACATTTAACCCAACAATGCGAACCCTATACTCAAAAGCTTTACAAAATCACAACCTATCACCCTCACCTACCCACTTACCCCTAAACAAACCATTTCATAAACACACTTACCCCCTGACCATTTCCTTCTTCTCCCCTTCTCCTCTTACTCCAAACCTCACAACACACCCCAACCCTTTTTCCACACCCCCTTTTTCCCCCCCCCCCTCGACACCTCCCATTCTCTATCGATTCCTTTTCAATTATTTAACTAACCCACAGCCACTTCAATTTTGTAACTCGACCCACGCTCTACACTTCCCACTTCCACCCAATTTTCATTCTACTTTTACCAATTATTACTAGATAATCCACACCCCCCACCTTTACCCCCAACAACCTTACATTTACTACTATTTTACCCACCCCTTCCTCGAACAACTTTTGCATACTTCCACAAGCCCTACCTCTCTACAAACTCACAATACATCTGTAATACCCCTTTTCCTTTCCAACAACTTTCTCTTTCTCCACCCCTACCCCCAACACCAAACAAATTCACTCTTTCCTATTTTCTCCCCCTCATCAACACCCCTCCCCAAACTGAAGCGGCAACTACAACCCAAATAAAACAAAAAAAACAAAACAGACAACAAAAACCAAAATAACCTAAACAAACCTAACAACTCCCATCTCCAACGTCTACCTTAAGGTCCACTCCCGATCTGCCTCACTATTCTACTGCTATACAGTTCTCTTTATTTAAACATTTAAATACCCCCATACCATATTTTCTCCACCCACCTCCCCACCTCCCAGAACAACTTACACTTTACTCCCCGTGTACCTCCAATCCATCCTTAAACCCAACCTTTTTCAACACATCAACTCTACCAACATAACTTATGATTCTAACCTTGATCACACTTCTTTTTACCAGACTTTTGTTCCACATTTCTTCTCAATAACTATTTCCCCAAATGTATACCATTAAATACTCACTTATTTACTGACCTATAACTTAGTCTTCTATTTCCAAACCCCCACACCTCCTGTGTTTATCTGCTGCCCTATATGAATAACCCCAACACAACTTCCCATACTTAACCACCATCCATCTCCAAAATTTTCAAAACTAATTCCTAACCCACACTTTATCTACCCTTCAATCCAAAAAAACAAACTACCACAACAACCAATCCACCCATTCACCCACCACCCAACTCACCAACCCAAACCCTTAAACCCCACCGCTCATTCACTCCTCCCCAAACCACCCACTCCCCTAAAACAAAAAACACTAACTACCCCACAATCCACCCCACTACATCCCCCCTACTCCCCTCCCCCCACAATCATTTCATATCCCAAAACAAAGCATCATCACCTAACCCAACCACCCACAACAAATAAAAAAATTCACCATTCCACACCAAACTAAAAACCAAAAAACCCCTTATCTTATACATTCCCTAAACAAAAATCCACACTCATACAAAACAAAAAAACAAACACCTTCAAATAACATCTTTCTTCAAAATAAAACTTAGCATTTCCAGCTCTGCCGTTAAGTACCAATCTGGCTCCCCATTCTATTACAAAATCGCTCATTTAGATAAATACGCATTTTTGAGCTCTGTCATTCGCAGGTGCTATTCGTGTTTAGACAATTACCAAAAGAGCCTGGCAAAATATCAAATTTTGAAAACATTGGGGGGGATCTTCAAAAAATGTGCTTTTCACTGTCTTGCTTTTAAAAAACCATTACACAGCTGTATACTTCCGCTTACAATTAACACTTGAAATGGAAATAGGAAGTTGCCCAACAAGCGCGGGCCAAAAGTAGAGCTTATAGGTTGTGTCACACTTAAATGACCTATCTAGTATCACGCAACAGCTACTTATGTAATGCATTGCAATTTATCAGGAGTGGAAATTTTGTATTCTTGGCTGCGTATCAAACAGGATGTGTGAATGTGTTTTTTGACCATAAATAGATATACATTTTGTAATATGTTGGACTATGTCATACTTTTTGTCTGATTAATACAACGTTTCAACCATTTTTTCACTCGGCGTGTAGCGCAGCGAGGGTGTAGTCATGATGGACGGAATCTCGATTTCGTATGTGTGACGACTATCGGGGCTTCATTTTTTATCGTACGTCGATGAAATTTTGGTAGTGGGTACGGATGGATATGGGACAAGTCTCGATATAGAGCGATATCCCGAATTCGGGGTGTGTTTTGGCCGCTTCGGAGCGGTTTTCGGACTTTGGATCTTTTAGAATTGGAGGAAATTGGAGTGGAAATGGTACTATGCGTGAAGTTCCCCTACGATATGTGCCGTGCCCTTTAGATTACGCCCTGCCGATGTCTGGCATTTGGCAAAGATATCGTTGTGTTCTTCTCTGGTTTCTTATATTGAATCGATCGGTCCCGCTCCTTTGTGGGTATGCCTATCATAAATGAATGCCGCGTTTGCTAAGCTCCGAATTCAAGGGGCTCACCGAAAATCCATAACCGTCAACAGATCGTCCCTGCAATACTTATGGCGGTCAGTATTTACACGGTTTTTTGTAGTCTGTTTTTCCCTTTTATGTCACAGATCCGAAAGGTGAATGCAATTTATGATGGGCTCTCGTGCGAACATCAACATTTTCACAAGGTGATGATACGGCAACTAGGACTAGCTTATTTAATATGCATGATCTTACTCTCCGCACCGCCATAGTCATGCACCAATCGATTTTGTGTATTTTACAAACCACGTGATATCGTTGGTTTTGGCCCTTGGCCCCGGTTTCCACCCAATGGAGAGTCGAGTACAACTATTATGTGACCTCGTTGATAAAAAAATGATGGTGCCCTTGGCCGGTCATGAGGCTAATCTTGTTACAGGGAGTCCTTTACAGCTGCCGTATGTACGGTTGTTTTGGTGGTGAAATGTTCCAAGTTTTCAACCAATTTTAAATGGTAGGACATACTAGCAACAGCACACCATAGCTTACCGGAGTTTCTGTAGATGAAATTAGACTCTTTGTTTCGAACAACAATTTTGATTAGGACGAAAACAATGATTCTAGCACAATGGTTTGGTGGATTCAATGCGCTGATACCGTGTGTTATGCACGGAGGGTTGTCCTTAGAAACACAGTTTTTTTTTTTTCCCACAGTGCAAAGTGCATATACCCATTGCTAAGTACAGTGAGCTGTGGTTAGCGATTCGTCCTGTACTAGTGAATGATATTTATTCAATGGCCATGTTGCATAAAATCCAACGGTCGGGCGTGGCTGCAATGATGCCCGGGGCGATGAGGGAGCTTTCCCCTTCTCCCCCCCCCCATTCCCCCCTCTTCCCCCCCCCCCCCCACAGGGTACTCTACAGATTGGATTGATTCTTGTTTGTAAATTATAAATCATAGTATTGGTTCATGTATAAACAAACAAAAAAACCCACACGCCTGCCATTTGTCATGTTTATGAGTTGTCACTAAGGAAACTTTTTTTTGTGTCGTGCAAGAAATTGCAGAAGGCACATACGGATTTAACTTAGTTGTATGTCGGTGTATCTGTGTGGGTGTGTTATTAGCACGATTTGATCTGCATCTTCCCGTTGGCGTGGGACTTTGTTGTTTGGTTCCTTTATCATTTTTCAAGGCCGCACCTGTTCGACTAATAAGGCTGTACAAAAAAATTAGAACTTTGTTCGGTTGGCTCCGACCGACCCGTTGGCGTACCCAACGACTCAGTAAAATTTTGTCAATGTTTTCATGATGAGTTAACATAATAAATCCATATGTTTTATTTATCACCTTTTTTCACTTTTCTTTTCTTTTCAGCGCCACAATTAGTTAAAACATTTGTTTTCAGGAAATTCGTCATCGTATCTTTTATGACATGGTTATAAATAGCCGTAAAACAGTGTTTGTATTGGCTCATGTCACAGCTGGCAAGTAATTGCGCTAATTATTTTGATTAATTGGACCGTTGGCTGAGGGAGGCTTATATGATGGTTAAAATAAGGTACGGGATGTTTCCTTTGCTTGGGAGGGAGGAGGTTTCATGACGTTTTGGTTGGCTTGTTTAGTAGTTCTGGTGCTAATTGATTATGAACGGTTTATGCCGGGGAGGAATCAAGGTGGGATAGTGTCCAGGATAGATGGGCGTGGCAGGTAATATGGGTCTGGGTTTGGTTGGGGTCAGATTAAGGTCAGACATTTGGTACCGGGTTTTGGGTCGGCTGTTTGTCAGATGTTGGGCGTTTCAGAGGATGAAGGGTGTTAAGGGTCCAGTGTTGCGTGCTTAGTGTCAGATCTTGGGTGTTGTCAGGTGACAGATTTGCGGTTGTGGAGGTAGGTGTAAGATGACTGTTGTGTAAGAGCTAGTTGGATGTCATGGTGGGTGTCAAGTGTTGGGGTTGTCAAGTGTTGGTTTTGTCAGTGGCTGGCAAATGTTGGGTGTCAGGGGTCGGCTGTGAGATTTTGGGTGTCAGGTGGCTGGTGTCGTTATGCATCAGGTGTTGTGTCGTCAAATGTTGAGTAATAAGGGGTGGATGTCAAAATGTTGGGGTATGTGAATGTGACAGGTGTCATGTTGGGGTTCAGGTGATGGGAGTTCTGTGGGTGTCAGGTGATGCGGTGTTATGTGAAGGGTGGTGTATGTTGGGGTGTACAGGTGCTGGTGTAATGTTAGGTTGTAAGGTGGACGTCATGTTGAGGGTCCTTGTTGGGTGGTGTCAGGGGAGGGCTGTCATGTTGGGTGTCCGGTGTCATGTTGGTGTAAGTACAGGTTGTCAGGGACGGGTTGTCATCGTTGAGGTCCCATGTTGGGTTGTCAGGGTTGATGGTGTCAGTTGCGGTGTAAAGTTACAGGGGTAAGGTGACGGTGTCAGGTTGGGGGTCATGTGAGGGGTGTCAGGTGTTGTTGGGTGTAGGTTGATGGGTGTCATGTGACGGGTGTCATGTTGGGTTGGTCATGTGAGGGTTGTCATGTTGGGTGTCAGTGGGGGTGGGGGGGAAGGGTGTAGTTGGGGTCAGTGATGGTTGTCATGTTGGGTGTAAAGTCACAGGTGACGGGCGTCATGTGGGGTCAGGTGATTTTTGTCAAGTGTTGTTGCGTGTCAGATGATGGGGTGCATGTCGATGGGTGTTGTAGGTGTCATGTTGGGTGTTTGGTGACGGTGTAATGTTGGGTGTAAGTCACCGGTTGACGGGGTCAGTTGGGTTTCAGGTGATGGGTGTCAAGTTTTGTTGAGGTGTTCAGAGATGGGTTGTACATGTGAGGGTTGCTCATGTGTTATGTGGGGTTGTCAGGTGATGGGTGGTCATGTGACGGGTGTCATGTGAAGGATCGTCATGTGGGTGTCAGGTGACGGGTGTCATGTTGAGTGTCAGGTTGAGGGGGTTCAGGTGGACGGTCATGTTTGGGGTAAAGTCACAGGTTGAGGGGTGTCAGGTTGTGTGTCAGGTGACGATATCACTGTTGGTGTCATAATGAGGGGTGTCATATTGGGTAGCGGAGACCTGGTGTCAGTGCAGTGCCAGGTGCTTAGTTGGTGTCAGGTGCTATAAGTGTTTGTTGGGTGTCATGTTGGGTGTTAGGAGTTAAGATTCAGATGTTGGCTGTAGGATTTTGGTGTCAGGTTTTAGGTGTAAGTGTCTGGAGCCAGTTGGTCTTGTCTGCCCAAGGACTCATGTCTGGGGTCTGTGTAAGGTTATCTGGTTCATAGTTATGATTGTACTTATTTACATTCTTACAAATAAATGTGTATAGTAATAAAGTACACAAAGCTCCTGACAACAAAATAATGATAAAATTGGATGTTTTTTTCTGCAATACTCAAGTCATTGGTCTCCCTGATGAGTTTTGTAAAAATGGCAGTCGCAAGCGACGAGCACACTTTCAGCTGACCAACTTGGAGTATGTGATAAATCCATGCAATTTTTTTATTTACCAATTTTGAGCCGCGGCCGCCAATAAAAACATAAAACAAAGTAATACTTCCGGTTTCTCACAAATGAGAGGAGCAACCGGGCCGTTTTGATTCATCACATATTAATGTTTAATTGGATTATTGTATTTTGCGAAAAGAAATGCCAAAAAAAATGCCCATTGGATTAGACCTTATTCCGTCACGCATGCATAACGTGCATAACGAATAAAGCGTGTTTTGTATGTTTGATTCTATGGGGGTTCTGTTCTTGCGTTTTGTTTCGTTTCGCAAAAATACAGTAAGCCCAGGGCAAAATCTATTCTTCGGTGCGGGCATGATTTTATGAACGCTGATTTCTGGATGTTTCCCGGCAACACAATCTCAAATTTGGCTACTGTAAGACATAGGCCCTAATGAGTAGTGTTTTGTGTTCCTATGATAGAATATAAAAATTAGATATGCTTCGAATTCCCTACAATCGATTTATTACACACCTTATAATAAGTGACGAAGGAGAAAAAAAAAGAAAAAAGATTTTTTGCATTAATCTGCTTTTACAAAAATGAGTTAATCATGTAATTTTGCCCCTCCTAAGCTTCGCCGACCTGCCATCATTGTAAGCGAGGGTTACATGCATCGTTGATACTCTCGTTTTCAACCTAATGTTCTGAAAAAAAAAATCATGCCATACATGCAAGTAAACACTGCCAATTAATAATCGCGATTGCGAGGTAATACTTTGTGAAAGTTTACCTTGGTTGACATGTATGGGTAAGACAAACATGCTATACTAGCAAGTTTGTGTGGGTGATCAGATGTAAGCAAAGGGTGGCAGTGCATTTACTGGGTGACCACTACCATCCTTAACCCTCGTCTTACCACCCACCCACCCCCCCATGAACTTCGCTCCGGTGCGCTTAAATGCCAAAAACTTGCGTAAGAAGCTTCTAGGTAATCATTCTCTCATCCTTTCTGGTCATTTTAGCAAAAAAAAAAATGTGAAGGTAGCATCTTCACCAGGGTTAGGGTATGCCGTCAAAGGGTAAGGGGGTGGTTGCCATCCAAGGATATTTTATGGTGCAATTTTGAAAATATTATGCACAGTATGGCTCTAAAACTGTTTATGGAAAACTAGTCATTTGCCATCATTTAGAGCCTGAAAATCCGATATTCCTACCTTTTTAATGCAAAATTGGATTTTCGCCTATTTTCTGTGGAAAATGCCAATTTTGCCGACTCGCGGACTTGATGACGTCATTGTGATGCCATACTAGGTATGTTGGTACTTATTTTGGTATCAATGGAAAGGGGAGGACCATAGCTATCCAATGGTATCAAAATCATAAGCATCGGGTGCTTTATAGCGAATTCTCAGGGGGTCCCTTGGTAATCCGTGTTACAAAAAGGCTTGGTAAGACGAGGGTTAATAAATTATAAGGACATCAGGAATTATGATAGAATGAAAAAACTCCTGTGGCTGCTGCCTTAATTATTCATTCCCATATATCCAGGTCTAAGAGACAGGAAAAAGACATGAATGATGAATATGGTGCATGTTTTATTTTTACTTCATAGGGACATACTATTAAGCAAACATATCTGGCACAACAAAATTAGCAAACATTGCACTTGGTCAAGTTATTGTTTAGCTGTTGTCTTTGTGTTCTTTGCAATAAGCTAAAGATAAGTTTATCATTTTCTAAGTCACCAAATGTCCTGAATTTCTATCAATTATGAACAAAATAATTAAGTTGCAGACTTCATTATCATTGATTTCACAGATTTCTATGTGGTGTCAAATTTGGCATACTTCCAATCACTTATTTTGGTGTTTCTATATTAAATACATTGTATTTTTAGTTTTAAGAAAATTTAAATGTTTCCCTAGAATCATTAAAGCAATATTGGCACATTTTTTGAAGAGCGCCCCCAATTTTCAAAATTTGATATTTTTGCACAGTTACGTTGGTAATTGTTTTTTTTTTTTTTTTTTTTTGGCTGCTGCCTTAATTATTCATTCCCATATATCCAGGTCTAAGAGACAGGAAAAAGACATGAATGATGAATATGGTGCATGTTTTATTTTTACTTCATAGGGACATACTATTAAGCAAAAATATCTGGCTCAACAAAATTAGCAAACATTGCACTTGGTCAAGTTATTGTTTAGCTGTTGTCTTTGTGTTCTTTGCAATAAGCTAAAGATAAGTTTATCATTTTCTAAGTCACCAAATGTCCTGAATTTCTATCAATTATGAACAAAATAATTAAGTTGCAGACTTCATTATCATATTTTTGCACAGTTACGTTTGTAATTGTCTTGGAAACTATACCTGCGAACGAGAAGTCTAAAAATGCGTATTATTCACGAAAATACGATTTTGTATTAGAATTGGGGGGATCCCAATTTGGACTAACGCAGAAAGCTGGAATGCTACTTGATGTCCGTCCATGATGAACTATGCCAACTCGAGAAAATAACCTCTAACACTAATGATGAGCGTGGCCACGTACATGGCGCTACTTTCCGGCTTTTCACATTGGAAGGCCGTTTCAGCAGCCGCTTTGATTATTATCGGGTATTGTCACCTATAATTTTATTCTAGTAAACAAAATTCCTTCTTTTGTGACACCTAGACATTTCTTTTAGCTTAACCATTCACGGTATAGTTTTAACCGTGTAAAATCTCCAAATTTTTGAAAATTGGGGGCGCCCTTGTCAAAAAATATGTGCTAATAGTGCTTTTAAAAATAAAGGGTTTTTTAATTATAAAACAGAAAAGATTATGATTTGAACCATTATTTTGTGTAACAAGTATTTGAAAAAACTGTGCCAGGTCGCGGTATATGATTTTAAAAAGTTGAAGGTACGACATGAAGAGACATTAGTATAAAAGCAAGCACTTTGGTTTTCTCTAGTTGGTAGTTGCCGTTTCTTGTAAAACATTATAAAAGAAATAAAATGAATATAATATCAGATATGGAGATTTTTGATGTGTAATGGCCATTGTCAAGGGGGAAGATTGGCAATTTGCAAATATGTGGCAATGACAACATTTTTAATTTTACAGAGGTTTACTTAATTTAACAAAAAAACAATTTGGATATGAAACATACATTTTGATACAAGAATAGCTAAATCATTACTTTTGGTGATGTATGTTATTAAATGGGATATTTAGAGATTATTTTGGTTGGATATGACAGAATATGACAAAAAATGTTTTTTTTTTTTTTTTTTTTTTTTTCGGTAAAACATGAATTTCTGAATAAATGGGATGTTCAAATTCGCCAAAATGAGGTTTTAGCAATTTTTGATACGCTCGTTTGTAACAAACCTGCTTTGTCTGAATAAAAAAAGGGTTTTAAAACAAAATAACAAATTAAAAAAAAAAAAAAACTTGAACCAAGCTTTTTGAGGAAAAGCCAGGAAGTTAAGAATTTGGGGCAGGGTTGGTTTGAAGGCGCGAATGGGCGGTAGCGGGGAGGGTAGAACGGAGGTAAAACACAAGAGAATAGCCGGAGGAGAAACCATAATTTTCAAATGGCATAAACCTGTTTTTTTTTTAAGTTTTCCAAAAAAAAAAGGATTCATGAAAATTCCTTTTCTACCAGTTGTCCCATATACACTGTCCTTATCAAAACAGACTTTTCGATCATATAACCTGTTTTTTTTTGATTGGCAGGGTTTTTGAAAACCTGCTTTTGCAAAATCAGCAAAAGCCATGGATTTTGCAATTTAAAAACAAAAATACTTTTTAAATTTTTTAAAAAAAGAAAAAACCTAAAAAATTTTTTTTAAAGAAAATTTCCTGCCAAACCTGGAATAAATAAACATACCAATCCAAAGGAGTAAGAGTTAGCTCAGAGAATCCTTTCTCGCGCCAGACGAGAAAGTTTTAATAAATTTTTTGCCATTGCATTTTCCAATTTTATTTACAAACTGCTGAAATATAATGGACTTACTGTGTTTCAGGAAATGTTCACTTCATTCAAAATTTTGGGCCTGTCCCCACTCTTGGAAGATGTGTACTTATTGCATCAATCTATGACCTTCTGCTGGGCCCATTCTTGAAAAATGGCAGCTTCGGATTGGTCAGTTACGGCCCAGGATTCTGCAAAATGGGTCGCGAATGCATTTCCCCATTATATCACGCGGGTTTTCGGTAAATAGAATAGAAATACAGGATTTGCAGTATTATTTTATGGGCTCATAATGTATCCTCGGCCCGGAAAAAAGGAAAAAATGGACTCGGCTGCGCCTTCGTCCTTATTTATTTTGTTCCGACCCTCGGACACATTATTGCCCATAAAGGATACTGCATCACCCCTTTATTTCTTAAATAATAAACCAGAAAGAAAAATTGTATGTTACACCATGACGGACCATGGTTCCGTCGCGCATTTAAAGGCGTTAATTTAATACGCTACGTATTAAAGATGTGTTTATAATACGATTATCCACATCAATTTTTCAAATTACTAATACTCGAATAATTTGATGATATAATATAAATGGATTAAACAGCAAAGGGAATTACACATAAACTTGATGGGCCTTCTTTCCATAAGTAAACATACCAAAATACATTTTGGCCTATTACTCCCCTTGTATACCAGAAAAGGGTTTCTGGAGAACACACCCAGGAAGACTTAAATGGTGTGGCTGTCTTCAAATAGTAGAGTCCAAACCAATAGAAACTAGCTCAAATAATAGCACAAATGAAGTAAAACAAATAGGCAAGTAGGGACGCGAAGCAGGAAAGAGGGGGGTGCATTGAGACTTCAAAGTACTAGAGGGATGCGCCCCGATATAATGGACAGACGCAGGCTGCTGCGTGAGATGGGCTTTGCAAATGCTGAGCCTGATATGGAACTAGGCTACCTTGACATCCATACCAGGGCGATAAGACGTATTGCTTCCAGACTGCGCCCAGCCCTCTGTAATGTATAATTAATAACACCCATACCATGTGAGGACCGAGATGATAATAATAGTAATGGACTGGGATCTTGGAGCAAGTCCCTACACATTTTTTTCCAATACGGGCAAAATGTGTTGACATACAGCTACAGACCAATCCCTGAAACACATGACCTCACCCAGTGTCCTGCATATTTTGATTGACCACATTAGCTATGATTTATGCATGTATCTCCATTCAGTGTAAAATGTGTGAAAAACACCGTCTCCAGTTTGAGTCTAATTATAGTTTACATTTCCTGAAACATTAGCTGTTACTACTTTGCCATTTTTGGTCCTTGAAATTCCTTCCATACATCTTCATTTAAGACAGCATATTTTCAGGAACGTATCCAATCATTATAACACACAGTGAAATAAAAACACTTTCATTCAAATAGACTCCTTTCCCAATTTGAGAACAGTGTTTCTATACCAGGTCGCTAATCGACCCGGCAAAAAATGTCTGATACTAGAAAAATCCCAGTTTTTCATGTATTCAGGTTTCTTTCTCCAAATCTGTGTTCTTAAACCCCGCAATTCGGAAATTTTTGTTGCTGTGTGCTAACTAACGCACGCTCAACACTCACCAAGCCTGACTTTCTGCTCATTTTTTGTGCACTCCACCTAATTATTTAAAGTCTTTTTTCCCAAATAAGGAAAAAAAATAGGTTTAATAATCTGAATTATTCCAAATGTCTGCTATTTTCGAACACACATTCAAAACCTGCTATTATTCTTCCACATTAGCTGTGGATATAGGAAAGTTTCATGTGAAAGCAATAGCGACTTCAAATAATGTTTTTTTGATAGTGGGGTGATTGCAACTGTAACAGGCTCGTCATGTGTCAAGCATTAAGTTCATTGCGTGATTCTAACCACCTTCCTGTTTTGTTCATTATATTCACTAGATATCCTTAAACGAGAGCATCAACATGCATGCATTACCCTCGATAATGAAAAATGATGTAGTAGAAAGTGAAACAAATATGTTGGAAAATCCATTTGCCTAATCATATAGGCATTAAATCTTTTTGACGTTTTTCCCAAGCACGGTGGAATTTGTTATGGAAATTCCCCTTCACCACATCCCATCTCCCCTTCCAAACACTCAGATGCCCCCTTGGTCCCAAAACCTAACTTCACTTTTCCCACACCATGCTTCTCAAACACCCCATCTTCACAACACCCCATCTTCCCAACAGCCCCATCTTCCCCAACATCCAATCTTCCCTTTCCCAATCCCCATCGTCCCCCTCTCCCACTTCCCCCTCCACTTGACCCCTTCACAACACCATCTTTTCCCCTTCCCAACCCCCATCTCCCCTTCCCAACCCATATCCCCCTTCCAACCCAACTTCCCCTTCCCAACCCTAACTTCCCCTTCCCCCCCCATCTTTCCCCTTCCAAACCCCATCTTTCCCCTTCCAAACCCCATCGTTCCCCTTCCAACCCCTAATCTTCCCTTTCCATCCACCCCCTCCATCCACCCCCTCCACCTTTCCCCTTCCCACCCTCCCACATTCCCATTCCCCTTTCCAAATCCCTATCTCCCCTTCCCAACGTCTAATCTTTCCCCTTCCCGACACCCCATCTGTCCCCTTCCCAACAGCACATCTTCCCCTTCCCACATCCCATCTTCCCTCCCAACACTCCATCTCTTCCAACACCCAGCTCTCATCCTCACCCACCAACCTCCCTTCCCCATCCCTTTCCCCCTCCTAGCCCCCCTTCCACACCCACTTTCCCCCTTCCAACACCCATCTTTCCCCTTCCTCCCAACAGCCCATCTTTCCGCCTTTTCCCACACCCCTTTTCCCCTTCCCAATCCCCATCATTCCCTTCCCATCCCCATCTCCCACCTTCCCAACCCCATCTTCCCCCTTTCCAACCCCCATCTTCCCCCTCACAACACCATCTGTCCCCCTTCCCCACCCATCCCAACCCCATCTTGCCCCTTCCCAACACCCCAGCTTTTCCACCTTCCAAACCAACCATTTTTTGCCCCTCCTTCCCAACCCAACTTTTCCCCTTCCCAACCCCATCTTTCCCTTTCCAACCCCCATCTTTCCCCTTCCTCACACCCCTCCCATCTTTCCCCTTCCCGCCACCCTCCCAGATCCCTATCCCTCCCACTCTCCGAAATCCCTATCGTCCCCCTTTCAATCCTTATCTTCATCTTCCCCCATTCCAAATCCCTATCTATAATACCCCCTTCCAACGCTACCCAAAACTACAACCCCCTCCCAACGTTCCATCTCCCCCTCCCAAAGTCTATCGTCCCCCTCCCAACATCCCATCTTACCCGTCCCCCAACTCCCCTCTCCCCTTCCCAACACCCATCTCCTTCCCCTTCCCAACATCATCTTCCCCTTCCCAACATCCCATTTTCGCCCCTCCCAACATCCCATCTTTCCTCTTCCCAACCATCCCATCTTTCCAACAACATAACACCCAACACCCATCTCCCCTATCCCAACACTCATCTCCCCTCCCCTTCCCAACACCTTTCTCCCATCCCAGAACCCCATTCCTCCCCCCCCCCCTTTAACAACACCCCATCCACAGGTTTTCTTATACCAGCTACAGCAAACCCATATTCATATAATGGTTTGAGTGTGGTTTTGGTTGTGTTTTGGAAAATATATTTTCAAGGAGTGGAATTTTCTGCAAAAGAAGTTCCTTAACTAACTACTAGTTTCAATCCTGTCTGCTGGGATCGCATCAGGTAGAAAGTTGCAAGTCTCCGGCATTGGTTGTTTACTATTTGTTGTTTGTTTTGTTTTCTTTCAAGGATTTTTGTTCTGGGTTATATTTTATGCCTATTTATTTAACATGCATGTGTATATTTATACCTACATTGAGTTTCTTGTTGTCCCCGCCAAACGGGTTCGGAACGGGGACTATAAAATAAGCAGAGTCCGTCCGTTCGTCCGTCGGTGATAAAAATGTTAACCCATGTTGTATACGATTTATCTGGAGTTCCGTGGAGTCAGAGACTCCTTGGATAAGCATGTTGCTTCTTCTGGAGATTATGATTCAAGATTCAAGAGATCAATTTACAATCAACTGAGTTTACCAGCTGAGTGGGACCAGGCCTTTCAGTTCGAGGTCATACAATAACAACAGGACCGATAGGACACAGCGCAAATCCTTTGCCTGTAGAGGTCAGTGGCCTGAATGTTATGACTTTGCTATCCACCATAGAAAATGCAGGACTGCCAGGCTGATGACTCTCAACCAATTGCTTTTAAGCATCCTAAAACGGCCAAACGACACCCGATTTCGGGAGATCGCTGTGTGTGTGTTGGACTCAGATCCATCCCTACCCACTACCAAAATTTCATCAACATAGGATAAGAAATGTAAGCCCTGATTAAAAAAACACAACATCAAGTCCCCCTCCGTCATAACTATAACCCTAGCGTGGCTAGCACGCGAGGGTTAAAAAAGCTTATTTCCAAAAAATTCAGTTGATACTGATCTTGCATTTTGGTGTTATGAGCAAATAATTTGTATCGCAGTGTCCCATAGATCACTGTACTGAAAATTGCGAATTTCTTGCAGAGACGATCAAATTTGCATGTCAGATTGGGCACACATACTATGATACAAAAATCGCAACTTTTTTTAAGTTGGGGGGGGGGCGAGGCTGTGGATCACAAAATGCCCCTTTAAGTTCTCAGCACAATCTGATGTGTGAATTCCAAACTGGTTGCAGCACAGAGAATCCATTGGGTAAAGTAAAAAATTATAGAAATGTACGACTTACGCATGTCCACATAAATCAAAATCATCAAATATCACATCCCCATGACATTTTACCAATAAACTGTGTTATTGCTTAATTTGAATGACTACATTTTGCCCTAGCACATTGGGTCTGGCTCAGTAGTGTAACCAGGGGGCCCCTTGTGGGGATTCTTGCCCTTGCCCCTGTGGAATTAGTGATTTTCTGCACACATGCCAATTTACATCGAAAACAACATATGCCTGTACTATACTAACATATTTTAATATATGCTTGCCCCCTTACAATATATGTCCCCCCCCCTTTGCCCCCACTGTAAAAAAGCTGGTTATGCCACTGGTCTGACTGACAAAACAAGTTCATGGAATAAATGCAAGCTTGTTTCAATGTATATAAGTGAGCGAGCATAAACATTTCATTGCTACCAGATGCTAGGATCATCATCTGGGTGGATGTAGAATTCTGAAGAGGTGCCCTTCTCTTCTACGGGTCATGTAAAGTCATACAGGAAGCAAAAATTAACAATTCTCTTTCATGTACAATGTATATAAAGTGTATGCTGTCCTTGCTAAAGAAGGATCATGAAGGATAACACAAGCAATAACAGTAGATATTTAAAATAAAACTTTCGCAACCTAATAGACTCCTAATTTATGCAGCTTAAATTACACAGCGCCCCGTACAACCGGTGATCAATTAGCTACTGATTCCATGCAGTATGCCTCCCCTCTCTTGTTAGCTTATCCCGAGTTATTCAGGATCCCTGACCAAACATGGTGAGCAACTTCGTAGTACCCCATAACTATTCATTTGTATCAGGGGCTTTTGTTGAATGTTGAATGCAGTGGGCCCTTGCCAGGACTTTTCTGTGGTAAAAATTCAAAGTTCCATATGAACTCTCTTGAAATTTAACAGGTCTCTGGGTGACACAAAGTTTTATGAATATGGACTATAGGGTGAGTAAAAAAAAAAATACATCAGTCCTTGGACCGCATGTGTCACCTGCCGTCGCGGTTTGTAATGATAGGCCTCATAATGACCTTTGACCTTGGCATGTGACCTTTGACTGCATCAACAAATGAGGGATCCAATGTTGCACCTATGACACAAGTTTGGTTCCAATTGAACTTCAACTTTTCAATTATACATTTTCAGGCTATCTTACAACTTGACCTCACCTTTGACCTCATCAGCAAATGAGGGATCCCATGTTGCATCTATTGTTATATTGGCCTCCATTAATTTGATTTTCAATTTTATTTGAGAAAAAGGAAATCCCCTTCTGCTATATTGATATCAGACCAGGTGTTATTTACTAGCTAGATTGTGCAAGAGAAGTGAAATTCCCCTATTGCTATGTTGAGATATAATAATAATAATGTGTATTTTTAACGCGCGACATATCCACGTAAACGTGCTCAAGGCGCTGTGCGTCAGCCATGAAAGGCGCTCAGCACATCAGAGAAACCATAATACCAGAACAGATTTATGCCAAGAAGCTCGATTTTAGAAGCAGGAGGAAACTGGAGTACCCGGAGAAAACCTGCGGGAATGAGTATGGATCGAGAAACCAAATTCACATAAAGCCACAGAGAATGAGCCCCTACTGGGAATCGAACTCGGGACCTCATTGGTGAAAGGCGAGGGAAGATATGCTGCGCCAACTCGTTCCCCTGTTGTTGACAACTAGAGAGGTGAATGGGAATTTCCCAAGATGTAAATTTAGAAACTGAGTCAACTTGTTTATGCATTCAGATCAAAAACTATTGCATTATTTTTTGGGGTTCCCCATGAGATTATAAATGTGAAGTGATGCAATGCAGATGATGTAATGTATGTGAAATCCAATTGGTCAGCTAGTGCAAGGTTATGTTTTTGCATGATGCTGTGGTAATATCTATTTTAAAAAAAAAAAAAAAAAAAAAAAAAAAAAAAAAAAACGGGGCCCCCGGGGGGGGGGGGGGGGTGACACCCCCCATTTACAAAATTCTGTTGGCAAAATGTTGACTTGTCGGTGATATGGGTATAATGTATAATGTCGGCGCAACTGATTGATGGGCGGATTATCGGTGGTACACTTCCCCATCTGTTGTTTGTTTTGTTGCATAGCTGGAGAATGACTGGCTGTCAGTTGCGGTGGACTAGCCCCCCCTCCAGAATTTCAAACCGAGTGAAAAAAATTTTGGGTCTACCTGGCTAGCGCAGCGAGCCGGAAAATTTGATAATTCTTGAATCCGGCCAATGATTTTTGTCGGCAACACAGACTCAACACCTCCCCCCCATTAAAATGGTCTGGGGATGCCCCTGATTATATAAAGGAGAAATTGGAGAGGTTAGATTTGCCAGCAGCCATCAGTAGTAAATAGGATTCCAAATTGTGGACAGATAAGAATCGTGGTGATTATCTTGGACTGATATACTGTGGAATATTAGTGTCGTCGAGGGACTTATTTAACCTTGTCGTTTTGAACTGCTGGACAAAAGTTATCTTCAGGACTGAGAAGATTCCCATGGAATATTACCTGATTTATAAGTGTGACTTTGCATGCTCTCATTTTGGAGTCTTCGCTGTGAGGACATATCATCGTTGAACTGCAACGCTAATATTAGTTGGAGACATAAATAACTCTGAGTAATATTATGAATTGTTAAAGGTGGCTTGTTCTTCCGAGTTATGTGTATTGTGTGCTCTACGTGCTATGAGAGCCTGGCAATTGGCCATACACCAAATGAAGTAACCCGTGGGAAACAAACTTGCGGTTTTGAATGGTAGACGCAATAGATGATGTGACAAAGCCCTAGTCATACTGTGCTAATATTGATGGTTAACCACTAACACGGTGGTTTTTTGTATATACTTGCTTGGGACTTGGAATTGATTTGAGGGCTCAAATGAGAAAAAATAGGCCTTTCAGCTGATATTAAAATCATACTTCACTTCCGGGTAAATCAGGGGGGTCCCAAAGACGATCGTAACACGCCCTTTAAGTGTAATTTTGAATTGTATAGATATTTTGTTTTTGGGCTTACCAAATTCTTGAACCAATCTGATTAAAATCATAAATCTGTTTAAAAATATCGGTTATATAATTCTATCACTGCGCACAGGCTCAGTGTTTGTGTTTAAAAGGTATTTCTGACCTTTGACGTCTACGAGACGTCATAATACTATGACTCAAGTTTGGGTTAAATCCTCGAAGTATCAGATATTACAAGGCAAATGCTCTAACTTTTCCGCAACACAGATATCAACAACAACAAGTTGACAATGCGATCCCCATGTGTCTTCCCGCATTAAGGCAGGTTGACACAAACAATTGAAGACTGATTTCCGTTTCGATCGAACCACTACATGTAGTGTCACCCTTCTTTTGCAAATCCACCTTTCCTTCACTACTATGCACAAGTTGCTCTTATGACCTTTGACCTAAATATGTGACCTTTATCCCCAGACATCATGCAAGTGTCTATGGTTGACCTATGATCCGAGTTTTGGTGACAATTGGAGTTCAGGTATTCACGCATGGGCAATGTGAAAAAGGTTAACTGAAATGTTAACACACATAATGTACACACACTGGAGCGGCCATACAGAATGTGGAGACATTGTAAGTATGGCAGGGTTCCCGCCTTAGTAGGATTTTGGCGTCATATCACAGACAGATTTTTCAACACTGGACTTTTAATTCAGAATGTAGTAACAAATGAGTCGCACTTGATGTGCCGAAATTTTAAGAAGCCTCTGAAAGGCAATAAAAAAAAAAGGTTTCATTCACAAACTTCAAAGCAAGTTTATAGAAATAATATTCTGCTAAATGCAGCATTAAAAAAAACAAACTCACACTATGCAATGGCTATTACTATTAGTATTGTCTGACAGAAAACTCAACTTTTAACAATTATCAGGAAATCTTGCGCACCATATTTTTGGAAACTGATAGCAGGTGTGGCAGGAGATATACATGTAGTGCTACGTGCTCACAGTCTGGGAACAATATGGCAATCGAGGGCTAATGTGGCTTCTGAAGAGCACTATACTAATTCGCATGCACTGTTTTTAGATGACCTTTGCCACAGCAGTGAACTGTTTTATTTTGAACAGAGGGTTATTTTGAGTAAGTAAGGCAGAAGAGTAATTTATAGATTTTTCAAGAATTGCCCTTTAATCATGTTGTTTGAATTTAATAATCAATTGTACACACCCAATAAGGACTTGTGTCAGTGGGTTTATGGTTTTTCTCTGACCAACATTGGTGATCATAGCACTAATTTGAAGACTGGAGGAATTTCTGAATTTTCCAAGGCAATACCCTTTTATCAGCCAACATTTTCTTTCCCCCATCAAGTCTTTCCTCACCCCATCCCATCTGTGTACCTCAGGGATGTAGAGGTGGTTTGCTGTGCTGGAATTTAAAGTTGATCCATAGCAATTTAATTGAGACCAAATCAGCAATTATCATTGAAGATGCCCCTTTAATTGGCCTAACATGACCTTTGACCCAAGTGTTTACACCCCCCTTATGGATCTGGGTCAGTGTTCTCTTTCACTTCAGACCACTTTGGTGATCTAGCAATTAATTTGAGGCAGAAGATGTAATTTAGAGATTTTCAAAAATGCCCCTTTAACAGCCACACTGTCTCACCTCAATCTTGTGTACACCCTATATGGCCATTGGGTTTATGGTTCTTCTGACTGAATTTGTGACCATGTCAATTTATTTATGGCTGAATGAATTTATAGCTTTTCAAAGAAATGCCCCTTTAATAATCGGCACCTGCACCTTTGTCCCAAATCTTCTGTGTACATCATATATGATGCTTGGTCCAGTTGTTCTTCAGAACAAATTTGGTTGAAATTCGGCAAAAGCGTTTTGGTTAGAAGAAAGCCATTTTAGGGAGCGTTTGGAAAGAAAGAACGCCTAGAGCAACAATATGTCACTGTGCTACGCACGCTGACATACAAACAATAGGGTAAGCGATTGACTCTTCATATGGAACATTAGTTTCACACCCTTTATTTCCGTTGTCCGTCTAATGGCGCCCCCCGGACTATGATACCTGCCGGACTATGATAACTTTCACATTGCCCACCGGCCTTGATTCTACAACAGTTGGTAGGCTGGTCTTGGACCCATAATTCCTGAACATTTTTGGAAATTAATGGGGTCCAGTTGACCTTCAATGTGGAAACCTAAGTATGGGCCTCCTGCAAATATCCTTGCCGGTTACACCAAAATTTTTATTTAGTTCTGGAATGCCATTTTTTCATATTTAGAATCCTTAACCCTCGTCCTACTGAGGGTCCAGGTCACACATACCAAGGTCAAAGTTCGTGTTGCAAATTGACGTAAATTGAAAAGTTAAAGATCAATTGGAACCAAACGTGGGTTTATGGATATTACATGCACACCCTCATTTGTTTGAGGTCAAAGGTCATATGAGGCCGAACACTCACAACCGCGACGGCAGGCGACACAAGTGGTTCCCCTTTCCACCTTTTTGGTGCCAAATTATTTAATGTAATTGTAAATTGATTTTTGCACTCCTTTTCATGCAAAAACAAACATCCACAAACATTTTGATTGGTACCAAATTTATAGGAATCGATGTTCAGCAATGAAAATCACGGGGGTGGCATCCACTCCCTCTTAGGGAGTTTTGTTACAAAAAGATAGACGAGGGTTAAATCACACCTGAAGACAAAATGGTGTCTTTATGTAATAAAGTCGATGATTAAGTATTTTCAAGCATGCTTCTCTATAGGGCTGATAGACAGCAGGCAAGTTCAACACTTGGGAAGTGTTTGTAGGCGCGTAGCCAGCCTGGTGGTTCCGAGGGGCAATTTCCCGGTAGGTGTAACAAATGTCCCAATCACAAGCAAAAATTTCCCGGTCGCAGAGCAAAAGAATCCGAAAAGGGGCTGATTTAACATGAATATCCATGTTTTATTTCCCGATTTCCCCTCAAGATTGGGCACTCTGCCCCCCCCTATGCCCCCACCTGGCTACGCCACTGAGTGCTTGGTAATTGGTTCTTTCCTACTTGCTTGTCCAATAACCCTTGGAATGTTCTTGGTAGGTGTTCTAGATTTACAACCCATCAAGTGCAAATTTAGAGAAATTTGTTCCTTTAGAATATTTTGTGTTGGCATGTCCCTTTAACATTACATGTGCCATTCAAAGACAATCACTGCTCTAATAAAGTAACTCTGAAAACAATTTAGGATTACAGTCTTCTAAATGTATTTTATTGACTATTTACTGTTAAATGGACAATGTATGGGCTATTTGGAGAAATGTATCAGAATGGTAATACATCTATATCTATCTTTGTTGCTTATACAATTTGACTAAAAAAGAAAAGCTTCACACTGATACATTACAACTTTATCAAACCCGAAATAGCCTTCTTTGAATTTTCTTCTTTTTTTTTACTCGCCTTGTATAGCCAAATCTCGATTTTCAACCCACAGGGCATAGATGTATGCCTCTTGTTTAAAAAATATCCTGCCATCATTTAAACCCTGGATAAAAATGATCAAATGCTGGCATGATTTGCTCCACAAACAAAAAATGATGCAGGTACAATTTCACAAAAATGATGTACATCACCTTTCACCTGTTCATAACATTATTATTCTACCTTTGTACAAATTACATTTTGTTGACCAAATTCATATTAACACAGTACCTGGAAACCATTTCATAATTCATACAAACAGCACCAAAAAGACTAACATGGATTTGGGCCATTCTTTGGGAAGTCCTCATACACGACTGAATTTTATTTGCCCCCCCCCACCCCATGACAAAATAACCAATCTAGCAAAAGTGGAAATTATTTTAGGTTAAGTTTTGTTATGGGGGGGGGGGGAGAATAAAATTGGCCACCTGTTGCAACTTTCCAAGAATGCCCCATTTTGGTTCATACTGAGCTTTCAAGCAATGGCAAGCTACCTAGAAGTACATGTATTTATCAGCCATTTTCTTCAAATACAAACTTGAAATACAATTACATGTACATGTAACAGCTGAACTTTGGTTAGCCTATTTAATCCGACATGATGCAGTTAATTAGGGAAGACTACAGACAACAAGTATCAAACATGTAGATCTATCTGTCCAAACACTTATTGCTTCACAAAAATCGACACATTTTATACTGTACATTATGTATATTTTTAAATTCAGTAATATTATTCACTTTATACAAAGAAAGGTAGTAAGCACCTAGTCAAAATTAGTATTTGTATTGTATAACAATACAATCTCTGAACATGTGTACAATGTAGGGCTGCCACATCAAGGAAAAGGCCATGATGATATCGGGAAAAAGTTATGTACGAACAGGGTACAGACATTTTGAGAAAAATTATTAAGTCAGGAAACCAGACAGAAATGCCCTATGAAAGGGGGGGGGGAGATGAAAATTATGCACTTAAAGGTGCGTGTTCCGATCGTCTTTGGGACCCCCCTGATTTACCCGGAAGTAGTATCAATTTTGATATCAGATGAAAGGCCGTATTTTTCTTATTGTCGTCCTGAAATTTGCGCCCTGAAATCCATTTCATTCCCAAGATATGAACAAAAAACCGCTGTTTTAGTGGTTAACCATCAATATTAGCACAGTATTGAATAGGGCTTTGCAACATGCATTATTGCATCTACCATCAAAACTGCAAGTCTGTTTCCCACGGTACTTGATGGGGTGTATCTGCAAGTGCCAGGCTCTCATATCAAGTAGAGAACATAATACACATAAATCGGAACAACCACCTTTGAAAGGTGCAACGAGATTTTTGGGTATCCATACATTGTGTCATATGAAGTGATTTCATAGATAAAACCCCAATAGATTTTTTACTTTGTATTTGGCTACAGAAATACCTTGAAAGTGAAACAAAAGGTGACTTTTATTTGCTTAATTTGAATATAAAATAAAGACAAACTTATAGTAAATGAGAAATTTCACAATTTTGTTAACTAAGAAATAATTCTCAGCTTAATCCTTTCCTTTATGGAGAACTATGCATGATGTTTTTAATTTATAATCCATTTCTCTACCTTTGTGCAGTGATGTCATAACCTTAACGCGGCTTTTACTTAACGCGTCAAGATATGCCATCTCTGTGCGTGCGTGTAAAAATGCTTCGCTTTAAGCCAGCGCACGCAGTTTACAGTACTGGTGTGACCAGGCCCGCGTACACAGGGGAAAAAGGGCCATTTTTGCTGAAAATTTGAGATTTTTTTTACAAGTCAGTCCACTTTTTTGCAATGAGATGTTCAAAACCTCTAAAAAAGGACCAATTAAAGGGGTTAGGTCCATTTTTACCAAAAAGGTCCACTTTCTCGAAGTCCCGCACCCCCCCAAAAAATCCTGCGTACGGCCCTGGGTGCCACCATCAAATCTCGCGCTGATGTCACTGCACAGAGGTGGGGAAATGCCTTGTGATTGTACATGCATGGAGCCACCAGCCAGGACTCTTATTCAGTCACATTAAATGTACTTGTCAAGCACATGAAATAACCCTAACCCTGACGTCGGTTTCTAGCCTATCTCCCGGGAGGAACTGAAGGAGTGGGGGAAGAGGGGAACAAGAAAAAGTCGCAAATTCGGGTGGGATTCGAACTCAAGGACCTCGGGACCCAGCCCCCATGACCCGGGATAGCACGCTACGGCGGTGTCGCTGGCCCGGCCAGCGATTTCGTGCCCATATGAGTCTTGGTTTGATGACGTCATCGCCTACTTTTTAGTGGCATTTTTCTCAATTAACACAGTGAGTGTTGGTGAGATTTAGCTGTGCTAGGGTTAATATGCAATACTCTTGATCACTTTTGGCCAGAATTAGGCATTCTTCTGGATTCCTGAACTTTGGACCTTTTTCCCAGTGGTGAGCGGTCACTGGATGATTATTAGGATAACAAAAAAACCCTCTTGTGGATCATTTTGGGATATAAAATTGGTCCAATCTAAGTAGACTACAAGGACAGATGACAGGGACAGTTATAATTGCTAGGATGTTGTCTTATTTTGGTCAGGAAAATGCCTTACACTTAAGTGCAAAAAAAAAAATCTGTTCCTAGAAACAAGACACAATTGGGGTTAAGTAAGAACCACATACCAATAATAAAAATCAAACTTTGACCTATGGCCAATTGTAATTGTCACCGACCGAAAAAAAGTGGTTTGCTTATTTTCATCCTCAGCAACTCTGATATATTAAGATAATTATATCTACTCTAGAATAACTAAATGGCAGCATATAAAAGGTTATTTATGAAATTATTAATTGCCTCCCAAGGTATATATTAATCAACCAAATCCCAAGATTTATATTTTTATTTAGTAAATTATCTTGATTTTTTCACTCCCGTTAGTGCCCAAGGGGGGTTCCTAGGGACCCAAACTGTTTATTCTAATGAAGCCGTGGGCAGATTTTTTTTTTGTACAGTGTATCAGGAGAAGCGTATTCATAAATAAAATAGCAAGAACTCCTTGAAAATTTTATTGCGTAACAGAGAAATCACAAAAAATTCAAATGTTGGGTACCATGGAACCCCCATGGACATGAAAAAGATCTCAAATTTTAAATTCATTGATGAAATAAATAAAAGCCTTATTAAATTAGTTACATAGAAGTTATCTCTTTCAGATGATTTTGCACACTTTAAAATAAATTGCAATTCTGTGCTTAACTTCACAAGTATTAACTGAACTTTCAGGTTTTAAATTTTTTTTTGCATATAAGAAAAAAATTAGACCACAAAACCACCAAAAAAAAAGATAAAACAGTCAAAGCTTATTTTGCATTGTTTGGGTTCCAAGAAGGATGTTTTTGACTAGTTTTATTACATGGTGGTATGTGTGCTTTGTATTAAACTTGTATTTAAAAAAATTGCTAATATTCTTTTCTGCATAATTGAACATATACAATTAATAATTCAGATAATATAATTTTATGTAGGATTTAAGCGAAGTTTATAAAAGCTTGAAAATATTGAGAAAAAAATAAAAAAATACATCGGCCCTCGGACCGCATGTGTCGCCTGCCATTGCAGGTTGTAATGATAGGCCTCATAATGACCTTTGACCTTGGCATGTGACCTTTGACTGCATCAACAAATGAGGGATCCAAAGATTGGTTCCAATTGAACTGATTTTACATTTTCAGCCTATCTTACAACTTGACCTCACATGACCTTTGACCTTGATATGTGACCTTTGACCTCATCAGCAAATGAGGGGATCCCAAGTTGCATCTATGACTCAAGTTTGGTTTAAATCATCGAAGTATGCAGATATTAACCCTTTTTCACAACAACAAAAGACAACAACGGACAAAGTGATTCCGATGTGTCGTCTTGCTTTAAGTAGAGGTGGGCTATAGAAGGTCAGTGTTTCAGATCACTTCGAACACAGGCTCATTTGATGACTTTAATCACCCTGATCCCACTTAAAAAGAAAAAAATGAAAAAAAATGCAAAACCCCCTAGGTGCCCCCTCGAAAAATCCAAAATGGCCGTCCAAAATTGTCACAAAAAATTGATTTTTTGACCAAAACTCAATTACTTTTTGTTCAATGTGCTTAATTTTGGTAGCAATACCCATGTTTTGGGGTATTAGGAATCATATTATGCAACTTTCATCTCACCATAGCCTTTCGTTTCTTGAAAATGCCGTTTTTGCTTAAAATTGAGCTCTGAGGGCGCTTTCCCAGAAAATGCGCATCTGATTGAAAATGGTTATTTTAACATTCAAAAAGTTGAGAGTTTGATATGAACACTTGCTGAAAATTTGACTTGCATGGTGTTTGTGGTTTTAAAACTGTAGGCTTTTTAATGTCATAAAAATGCCCTCCAATGAAACCCACACGAAAGTTTGTTGACCCCTGTATATTCCAATGAGAGAGTTTTCATCAAATTTTAAATTGATGCCACAGGAAATTGGTAAGTGTTACACAGTTCTAATCTTCAGAAAATGATGAATCAAAACTTCTGATGAAGGCCCACCAGTTAAAATTTTTGATATGATGCGTACTTTTTGGGAAAGCGCCCTCGCAGTTCAATTTTAAGCTAAAACTGCAATATCAAGAAAATGAAAAGTCATGGTGAGATGGAAGTTGCATAGAATGATTCCTTGTAGGCCAAAACATGGGTATTGCCACAAAAATGAAGGTGATTAAACAAAAGCTTATCAAGTTATGGTCAAAAATATGATTTTTGGCCAATATGGCGGCCATTTTGGATTATTTCCTGGGGCACCCTGGTTTCGCACTTTTTAATTTTTTTTTCTTCAAAAATGGGATAAGTATCATTAAAGTCATCATTCTAGCCTGTGTTCGAAGTGATCTGAAACTATGACCCAAATATGACCCTCTATAGCCCACCTCTACTTTAAGGCAGGCGACACAAAAACTAGTAAGTTGACAATCTTCAAGGCAAACAGCAGCAGGGCAGGATTTAAGAGAATACTGTTTCAGAATTATTTCTATAGTGTGATTTTGTATTTGTGTCAGTTCATTAAAAGTTTTCGACGATTCTATTCATGTTGAGAGGTTGCGCGTTTATCCAGGATAAACAGCTGGAAATTCTACAGCTGGAAAAGGTAACTTATGAGAATTCTACAGCCTTATCCTTCACTTTGAAGCTATTCCTGCAAATTTCAAATATTTTTCAAATCACTGATAGTGTCTTTAATCTGTTCATTGATGTGAACCAGTAACCTATTGATGAACATAAGAAACCTGTGCTGTATGGCATGTATGCGTACAAATAGGAGAGCGTGACTTATTGATCGCCACACTCTCTTCAAGCGAAAGTGATGGCGGTTAGATTGAATTAAACGAATAGTGGCAAACCACCAGATATATCATACAGGCAAAGTCATTTAAGTTCATTTAATTTAGCAAATTCTTGCACCTTCTACACATAGACAAGACAACTATGATGATTATCAAACGTTGCATTTTATACTGATTTAACTCAAAAGGTATCATGAAATTTTGGAGCTTTTATCTGCAATAAAGGAACATTTACTCCACTATATCTTTGAATTTTGGTATCAACACATCTCCTCCAAGTGAAACAATACCCTCGACAATATGCATGAACTGACACAATAAAAAATCGGAGCAAGTGACTCATGATAGATACTCAACAAATTTGGAATGTGACTACATATGTCTATTATTGTCAAGCATAAAATATCAGTTCTGGTATCTGACCACCTTGAACCCCTGTTCCATTGGTACTTTCTGGAGAACACTGAAATTGAAAGGTTATGCCATTATTAGTTATTTCTGTTAGACCTTCCTGACCAAAGTAACTCAGTTCACTACCACACAGTATAGCACTGGCAGTGTAGTACACATGCGGTTCAACTTGAACAGGATGACTGAACATCACTGGGAATGTGCTACTGGAACCATCTGAGAAGAACTTTGTTTGGGCATCTCCAAGGACTTTCCCATTACGCTTCAGCTCAATCTTTGCCGCATAATCAGCCGCTCCAGAACTAGACCCGTACAGTCCAAACCCAGCAATGAAAACTCGTCTATCGACTGCAAACTGAATGCTGTCACACCGACCTCTGTAGCGCCACTGATTGCTCCTGTAGGCAGAAGACTGGAATCTGTGTACTCTGCATGTCCGAAGACCCTTTCTTGGTGTAACAGAGAAGTCCAACTTGGGTTTTTCATCTGCTGTGTAATAGAGAAACACATCAGTGGTTTCATGGAGTGTCAGAATGCCAGACTTAGCCACGCAGTTGGCAAATTCTTTAACGGGCATGGTTGGAACTCGAATCAGATACAATGCCTTGCCAAGCACTGTACGCTTCTTTTCTGGTGTTGCGATAAGATCCTGCCTCACACACTCAGCCTCTGCCCATTTTGACGCAGCCTGGAAAAGAACAAGTTCCTTAACATTGAGCGTCTCTCTCTTCAGGATGTTCTCAAGTGTTTTATAGTCAACATCCACAAAGCTGTCAGATGCAAGAGCCTCCTCTGCTTGAGCATCAATTACCTCCCAGCATCGTTGCATCAAGTCAGGCTCTTCAAACAGATGACTTTGACTTAACAATACACAGGCGTTTCTAGCACTCAAGCTCCTTTCCAAAAAATCCACGCAAGATCGAGCAAGGTGTGGAACGATGTACTTTTTGGCAGCATAAAGGGTTGCCAGTACATTGTCTGGCGTCAAGTCTATTTCATCACAGTAGAGGTATCTGTAGAAAGAAAAAAAAATAAAAAATTGCATTTTTTTCTTCTGGGTAAGAAATGAGTAAAATCATGGTTGGTAACAAAGTCATAAATTTCAGATAGAGGAACTGCTGTGATGAGAAATTGTTATGAATGTGCAATTAAATTTATATTGTGAAGCTGTTTGGTCATACTGGGTGACCAATGCAAAAGTGCTTGAAATAAGCAATTTACTACATCGCAAACGTTACAACTTATAATCGATAACACCAGACACCAGGGGTGTGAAATTTCGTTTTTGAAATTTTGTTAGTGCCAAAATGTTAGCTTTTTCTTTGATTTTCAGCATGTTTTGGGCATTTTTACTCCTTGGCCTCTCACACCCCTGAGACACCTGATACACACTGCAAAATAACTTATTTTCAGTTATTTTGACAAAGATTAGGTAGTCTCGATTCGGTTTACTACCATACTGACCCGAGTATAGTCCCATGTTTTTTTACAATTCCACGCCCAGTTTTGAAAGAATCTGAATATTAGAAATCCTTTAATAATCCAACCATAAGTTTTTTTGCTGGAAATCAATATATTTTTTGTTCATTTTTTTTGTTACATCATTGATGTTTTGGAAGTTTCTTGTTGTGATTTTCTTTATTTACAAAATCAAAGAAAAACAGCACATTTTTGTGCGGCCTGGACGATTGTTCATGGAGGCACATATTACTAGTCCAAATTTTTTTTTTGTGTAGGGCATATGTCCGTTCCGGATGACTCGGTAACCTTGATAAAAGCTCTGCAGGCTAAACGCATCCCGATATACTTCAAACTTGATAGGATGATAGAGTGATGTGCCGGCCAATATTATGTGAATTTTCGCTGCATTATTTGGCATATTCATGAAGTTTAATTAGCTTATTTGCATTTTTCAGACATTTCGGTTACCTTTTTGGAAATGCTCTGCTGGCTAAGTACTATGCCCGATTTACTTAATACTTGGTAGGGTATAGAGGAGGTGCCAAAATATTAGGTGTAGCTTTGGCTGCATTATTTGCTATAATGAATATTAATTAGCTTATTTTGGCGTGTAAAAAATGATAACCACTTTCCCCGCAAGGGATTGGGTGCAAGTATCTTGGAGTTCCGTAAGGCCGTATATGGATGTCACTTGGTGGAAGGAAGCAGGTTACTTAAAGACGTTCTCGACCTTATTAGATGTTGGGATTATTCGGGCAAATTCCTATGCAAATGAGCTAATTCATAGCAAAATCAGCGTAATCGAATATATTTTGAAATGGTACATTCGATATGCAAAATTCCTCGCTGCACGAAAACCCATATGGTGCGCTAGAGCTTAATTAAAATATGCATAATTGCTGTGTGTATCGCTAAATGGTACATCGGATATGCAAAATTCCTTGCCTACAATGAACAACTATACAATACATCTGTGTGTGAATCATATGGAGTGGGAACAGGGTGGGGTGTTGGGGAGGGGCCAGTGGTGTTGGGGAGGGGCCAGGGTGTGTTGGGGAAGGGAAGGGGTTTGGGGAGGGGCGGGTGTTGGGGAGGGGGCAAGGGGTTGTAGTGGCGAGGTGGGTCGTCGGGGGAGGTGGTGGGGTGCGTCGGAGGGTTGGGTGGTTGTGGGGGAATATGGGTGGGGTCGGGGTGGGTGCGTCGGGATAGGGCGCCGGGGGGAGAAGGGTGGGGGGTGTGGTGTCGGCAAAGGGGTGGGGTGTGTCGGCGAGGGGCGGGGTGAGGGGTGACCTTTCTGTGTGACCTTTGTGAACTTGGGGACTTCGCTTGGCATTGGTGACAGTCTTGTGACCTTGGTTGACTTTGTGACCTCATGTGACCGTGGTGACCTCTTGTCACCTTTGGCCCATTCACAAAAATCGGTGTGCCGGGGAGAAAGGGGTCGGGTGGGGTCTGTGTGTGCAGGGAGGGGGAGGGTGGGTGCGTGGGGTGTGTCGGGGGAGGGTGGTAGGGTAAGGGGGGGGTGGGGTTACACCCTCATGTTTTTTTTGTGTTTTTTGTTTGGGGGGGGGGGGGGACCTGCGTGACCCATTAGGACATTGTGACCCAAGTTGCATTGGGTTGACCTCATGTTCACCTTTGACCCTTCACAAAAACCGTTCTGGCAGACAACACTAGCGATCCAATTAATGACCGCAATGTATTTTTCTACAATTCGGTTAATCACTTTTTTCAAATGCTCTGCTGGCTAAACACTATGGCCGATTTACTTCATACTTTGCATTTGTTATAACACTTCCTCAGTGCATTTGTCCTTCCTTCTAATCATCATTTGCCAAACGTCATCATTAAAGCAAGTGATCGCGCAAACCAGGCGACACTTGTGGTTCGAGAACCGCCCTTGTTTAAGAGTGCCCCCAACTTTCAAAAATTGAGAGTTTGCACCTGTAGTTGTGTTTGTAATTTGGCTAGTAAATTTATACCTGTGAGTGGTTATGTTCAAAAATGCAACAGTCAAATCAACCAAAATGACAGTATGCTCCTTTAATCCACCCACATATCGAGGGTTGACAAACAGTTCTAGGATGTACATTGTAACTCAGCACTGAAAGAAATATTAAAGAATTTCTTTTAGTTCTGCTGTTCTTTTTTTATATGTTTGCTTACAGTACCATATATGAGCTTTATGAGATGTTTACATTTTGAGTAATGAATAGATTTGCTTAGTAAATATTAAACATCACATTTCTCAAAAGCAGTATTAAAGAAATTCTTTAATATTTCTTTCAGTGCTGAGTTACGTCCTTCTGATTGTCACCCCTCGATATACTAATGGAAGCACAAACCCCTTGTGCCGTTAAGTGTTAAAGCCAGGGGGTATAAAAAGAAAAAAAACAACCCAAGAAGGGTATCAAAATTTACAGAAAAAAACAGACGTATGATATCATTTTGTTTTCATGCATACGACAAATGATGTGATATGAAAAAAGATATGGCCAAATGTTGACCTTTTTTGTGCAATATTATCCTTTGACATTTCCCTACCCCGACAGACCCAGGGGATGACACAGGAATGAATGACATGGTTCCCTTCTACAATATAATGCAAGTTCAAATGGCTACTCTCCTGCTTAAACTTCGAAGTACAAAGTAAATTAATCGATAGTATGAAACACGCTTATAGTTACTCTTAGGTGTAACTAGATTGTCAAAATAAATGAGACTTCAAGACACAGTGCATGATGCACAAACAAAACATAAAATATAATCTCTTCACCGATACACAAAGTACTGGTCATATAATTTGACAAATACCAGGCTAGGCATTCATTGTGAGACTTTGTGTGGGAGTTTATTGATTACTTTGTACTTCTAGGTGGATATAGAGTGTAGCTCATCTAGAAAAAAATATGGCCAAATGTTCAGGGTTAACATTTTTATCACAGAGGGACAGACAAACGAATGGACAGACGGACACACATACATTTAAGGATTGGAATAGTTTACCAGATAGCATCATCTCAATCGATTCAATGAACTCATTTATAACCCAGTTAATTAAATTTATTAGGCAACGCGACAATTTAGCAGCAATTTAAGTGGCCATTCCGTCTTCTCCCATGGCTTTTACATGGATTTGTTCCTGAGTCCGTCGCCATGTACATTTGTACCAATCCAGATCCAGACATGTAAATGTACTCACGCTCACTCATTTTATTTAGTCCCTGTTCCGAACTGGTTCGGCGGGGACAAAAAGTTGTTTAAAAGCAAAACAAAAAAGATATTTTACACACCTCAAGAGAGTAAGAAAAGCAGCTGGTTCTACATCGGGAATGACAATTTCTTCAGAATTTTCTGCCAGATCCCCAAAGAACATTGCATAGAACACTGAACTACCAGTAGCCAAAACATATTTGTGAGCTGGTATTCGTTGTGCACTGTTTTTTGGTCCCACCATGAAAGTGACATCACTCATCAATTCATTGTTGTACATAAGGGCATTGCGTTCTCGGACCGTTGCTCCGTGTGTCTGCCAGCCATCAGAACTTATTTGGGAAGGGACAACAGGACTGCAGGGCTGGATAACTTCGCGATTTGTTTGCGAGACAATTGGGTTATTATTTATGGGTGGGTTGTTGGTTGCTGCCATATTATTTGTACTTGAAATGGACTGTTTAATCCGTTGCTGTTGATCCACTTCCCTATCGTGTCTGTTGCTAGTGTTGATGAGTCCTGCAATCCCAATGCCATTTCCGGCAGTTGGATTTTGCAGGTTGGTTTCCAATGTTTCCATGTCTTAGTAAAATGCCAGCAGTAAGGACAGTAGTTAGGTTTAAGTTTTTTAGTGTGATCAACCAAGTTTGAACTGAAGTAAGTTTGATTACTGTTCTAACTTGGACAAAATTATAATCAAACAGTAACACTACAGACTACAAAATTAGAATGTGCTGTTCACATCATGATTTTATCGACCATGGTTAGGTCATTTAACATTTAATGGTTCATTACATAAATATAAAGCGAATGACGAGCTATAAATAACTTGAGTAACTGACTTGGACAGTGCAATTGCAAAAAATGCAAGTATTGATTGAATTTGAGGACGAGGCCGAGGTTCCTGCAGCTACATTCCAATACGGAAAAGCTAAACGCGATTGTGAAGAGGATTATTATAAGTTCCAATTGACACCAAAGCAAACGTCGGCAGTCAAGTGAGGTCAAAAAAGCACGTTAAAGTACACGATGATTCCCCTGTCTACGCTGAAAATGTACAATGAAATCCGATACAGAAATCAAAACAACGCCACAAAATTCGGCAGTGTCGGCTCGGTAATCAAAATCGATAGTATTCATGAGAATGCGCTAAGGTACGTTATTGAAGCAACATATAAACAATCCCGTTCCATGAAATAAAAGATTAAAATTACAAGGTGACGATCAAATTCCAAATTGTGAGGTTTACGCTGCTAAGTCGGCAGGAATCCGCATCATTTTTCACGTAAATATTACTCTTTTTGTCTGAAAGTCAGCGGCCATATTTTTTACCCAGAATGCTTTGCGTTGGACAGGTCCATTTTCTTGGACGGGTAAAATCACTGCAAATGTTTGATGCAATCTTTCGTGCACAGGAACCCTATTGTTATATTTTATTTTGACTTCCGAAAATATTAAATAAAAATGTTAATAAATAAATTTGAAACAAGGAAAAATTCTGAACAGATAGGCAATGTTGATTATGTGAACATTTTGCAGTTTCAGATTTTCCGTGAGGCCGTAACATTATGTACCTTTGGTGTTCTCGACTTGATTGATTTTGGCATATTTTAGGCCAATTAGTATGCAACAGAGCTAATTGGGAGGGGTGAAGGTGTATGTTGGGGAGAGGGGAAGGTGGGTGTTGGGAGAGGGGGAAGTGCAGGTGGGATGTTGGGAGAGGGGGAAGGTGGAATTTGGGAGAGGGTGCAGTTGTGGGATGTTGGGAGACAGGGGGACAGGTTGAGAATGTTTGGGAGAGGGGAGACTGTTGGGAGGGGGACCCTGTTTGGAGGGTGCCCGGTTGGGTTTGGGGTCGGGTCAGGTGGCAGTTGAAGCAGGGAAAGGTTTGGCTGTTGGATGAGGGGGACAGTGGGATGGTTGGTGGAGGGGGCAGTGGGGATGTTGGAAAGATGGGGAGACTGTTTTGGGAGAGGGATAGGTGTGAGATGTTGGAAGAGGGGGACAGGTTGCAAGGTGGGATGTTGTTAGGGTGGGCATTTTGGGACTGTGAAGGGGGACAGGTTTGGGCTGTTGGAAGAGGGGAACAGGTGGGATGTTGGAAAGGGGGACAGGTGGGATGGTGGCGGATAAGGTGACAGGTGGGATGGTGTTGGAGAGGGGGACAGGTGGATGGTTGAGGAAATGGGCCAGGTGGTAATTGGTTGGGATAGGGGTACAGGTGGGAATGTTGGGGAGAGGGGTACAGGTGGGGGTTGGGATGAGGGAACACTGGTGAGATGTTGGGATCGTAGAGGCTTGTGGGGGTGGGACACTGTGGGAGGGACAGTTGGGATGTTGGGAGGTGGCAGTTGGGAGAATGGGAAGGTGGGCTGTTGGAAGAGGGGGAATGTGGGATTTTGGGATAGGGACACAGGTGTGATTTGGGAAGGGAACATGTGGGATGTTGGGAGAGGGGACTAGGTTGGTGGGGATGGCTTGGGACGAGGGGGCAGGTGGGATGTTGGGAGAGGGGAATGTTGGAATATTGGTAGGGGAAAGTTGGATGTTGGGAGAGGGGGACAATTGGGATGTTGGGAGAGGGGGACAGGTTGTGATGTGGGGGAGGAGAAGTGTGGGCTTTGGGGAGGGGGAAGTGGGATTGTTGGGCGAGGGGAATCAGGGTGGGATTTGTAGTTGACCGTTGGGAGGAGGGGACATGTTGGATGTTAAGGGAAGGGAAGGTGGAGATAGTGTGGTTATTGGAAGGGGGACAGGTGGGAGTGTTGAGAGGGGGACAGGTGGGATGTTGGAGAGGGGGGCAGGTGGGATGTTGTGGGGGATGGGCACAGTGGGATGTTGGGGAGGAGGACAATGGGGGTGTTTGGGCGTGGGTGTTGGTGAGGGGCAGAGGTGGGAGAGGGTGAACGTTGGGATGTTGAGAGCGGGCAGGTGGGAATGTTGGGAGAGCGTGGTACAGTGTGGGGATGTTTGGGATATGTGACAATGTGGGGATTGTTGGGATAGGGGTTGAACAGTGGGATTTGGGAGAGTGGAGAACTGTTTGGAGAAGGGGACAGGTGGGCTGTTGGGAAGGGGAACAGTGTGGGCTTTTTGGAGAAGGGGACAGGGGGGATTTGTAGGGGGTACAGGTGGGATGTTGGGGAGAGGGGGACATGTGGATGTTTGGGAGAGGGGGACAGTGGGTGTTGGGAGGGGTGGCAGTTGGGAGAAGGGGGCAGGTGGGCTTGTTTGAAGAGGGGAACAGTGGATGTTGGGAGAGGGGTAGTGGGGATGTTGGAGAGGGGATAGGTGGGATGTTGGGAGAGGGGGACAGGTGGGATGTTGGGATAGGGGGACAGGTTTGATTTGGTGGAGGGGGAAAGTGGGATGTTGTGGGAGGGGGACTGTTGATGTTGGGGAGAGGGGGACATGTGGGGGATGTTGGGGAGAGGGGGACATCCCCCACCACCTGTCCCCCCTCTTCCACCGTTCCACCTTTCCCTTCCAAACTGCCACCCCTCAACAACATTCCCCTGTCCCCTCCCAACAGGTGGATTTAGGAGAGGGGAACAGGTGGGAGGGAGTTGACAATGGGTATGTTTGGGAGAGGGGAACCGGTGGGATTGGGAGGGGGGACAGGTGGGCATGTTGGGAGAAGGGGGACATGTGGGATGTTGGGAGAGGGGGACAGGTGGGATTTGGATAGGGAACAGGTGGGATGTTGGGAGAGGGGGACAGGTGGTGATGTTGGAGAGGGGGACCTGTGGGAGGGTTGGGAGAGGGGGACGTGGGATGTTGGAGAAATGGTACAGGTGGGCTGTTGGAGAGTGGGACAGGTGGAATGTTGGGAGAGTGGGAACCGTTGGCTTTGGGAGAGGGGGACAGGTGGGATGTTGGGAGAGGGGGACATGTGGGATGTTGGGAAGGGGGACAGGTGGATGGTTGAGGACTAGGGGGACAGGTGAGGTGTTGAAGAGGGACAGGTGGGATGTTGGAGCGTGAAGGTGGGATGGGTGTTGGGAGAGGGGGGAGGTGGGATGTTGGGAGAGGGGCAGGTGGGATGGGTTGGGAAGGGGGCGGGTTGGATGTTTGGAGAGGGGGACAGGTGTGATGTTGGGAGAGGGACAGGGTGGTATTTGTGAGAGGGGGACAGGTGGGAGGTTGGGAGAGGGGGACAGGTGGGGTGTTGGTGGACAGTGGGTGTTGGGAGGGCATTATATGTGGGGTGTTGGGAGGGGGAGGTGAGGTGTTGGGGACGGGGTGAGGTGGGATGTTGGGAGAGGGACGGTGATGTTAGGGAAGGGGAAGGGGGGTGCTGGGAAAGGTGAGGGTGGGGTGTTGGGAATGGGTAATCTATTGTGGTGGTGTGTCTGTGTTAAAAATTTTGATGTAAATGTTACCTAAACGTATTGCATGGTGTATCCACATATGTCGGGTGGGCAATTTTCAGCGCACTGGATACCTGGTCCTCTTGGTTGTGTCACAGGTTTAGTGCTCAGGTGACCTCATTTGACCTGATGGCACCAAAATGGTCAAAATGCTAAATTGCTTGTGTAATAAGTCATACGTATGTTATTGATTTTCATGAACTTGGGATACAATAGTCCTTGTGTAGTGTACCCCTGTTTGGTGACCTCATGTGACCCCTGGTGACCTTCACATGACTTTTGTCCCCATTCACAAACAGTGATGGCAGATGAGCCTGCATTTGTGAACTTGTACTTTTGATAAACACACAGTAAATCAAAATCAAAAAGTACATCTTTTTGCCCCTAATTTACATAGTTTACAACAACATAACCTATTGGAAATTTGACACACCATACTAGCTACTACTAACTTTCCCCAAAAGTAACAAAGGGACTAACTGCTTTCCTGAGTTTCAATGTATGTTTATGTCTGACTTGTTTACTTTCAAAACACCGAAATAAAAAAAATGGTGTACCATTTGCTTTTTCAATAAAATCACAGGGAAAGGTCATATTTAAAGGTAATTTTGATGAAACCTTAGTCTTGTCCCAGAACAGACCTTGCATGTTGCAAAGCATTATTTCGGTTTATTGCCATTTGGTCGAATCCCATTTGGTCTAATAGCATTTGGTCTAACTTCATTTCGTCTAAACCCATATTGTCTAATAAAATAAGTTTCTAAAAGCAATTATTAACAAACAAAATGCTAATAGCCATTTGGTCTAATGCCCATCTAGTCTTAAAGCCCATTTTTTGTACCAGCTTTTCTGTCCCAGCCGCAGGTGGGTTCGCACCCCCTCCCACGCCACAGGTGGCCTTACCGTCGTTGCTGTCCCCCCACGTTGCCGTTCAGAACAATAATCAGCTTGCCTAGAGTATTCATTTTTTCTAATATCCAATTTGGTCTAATACCATCTGGTCTAATATCTTGGTCTAATGTTCACCTGGTTTAATATCTATTGGTCGAATACCCATTTGGACCAGAAGGATCGGTTATATGGACGATATGGATATTCGACGATATGGGATTTTAGACCAGATGAATATGGACATAAATGGCTATTAGACTAAATGGTTATTACGCCCTCAAAATGGGTATTAGATAAATGGTTTATTTAGAACCAATTGGAGTTAGCCAAAATGGCCATTAGACAAGATGGGATTAGACCAAATGGCAAGTCACCTTATTTTCCACAGATTTGATATGTAGCAAAACAAATTGGGCGTGACTTGTTTGCCTGAAACAACTGAACAACTAATAGATGAGCAGAGACATGTGCATTCATGGCCACTTTATATTGGAAGGACGTTCCAGCAGCCACTGAATTATTGGGATTTGATATTTTTTTATTCTAATAACAAATTCTTTCTTTTGCAATACATAGACAGTTTGAGCTTTACCATGCACAAAAGTATATTTACTAGCCAATCACAAATGCAAACTGCAAAATCTCAACATTTTTGGAAAATTGGGGTGCTCTTCAACAATGTGATGTTATTGCTGTCAGGATTCCCTTAAATTATAGGAAAACACTTCAAGAGTGGAATCAATCCCTCAACATTTTTTCCCTTTGTTACAGTGCAATTATTTTACATTTTTAATCGTATGCACATAAATTAAAACAATTTTTATAAAGTGCTCAAAAATTGTATCTTATTCTATCACAAGTAAGGTTTTACCGGTTGGACGCAAATCGACTAACACTTGTATTATTATTCAGGGTGCATTTCCTGATTTCAGCACCTTTAAAAGTTTTGTTTGGGTTCAAGAAGATATCCCCTTGAGAAAGTTATTTCCAAAATTTCTAGTTGATTTTGATGGTACGCTTTACATGTTACGAACAAAATATTGGTTTCACGGTGCCTTATAGGCCATTGTGTTTAATTTCTGTCCATTTACGGACAGGAAAAAAAATTTGCTCTTCCAGAGTAGTTGCATCAGCACGTAAGATTAGGGCAACATACTCAACTTTTTGGGTAAAGTTGGGGAATGAGGCTGAGGATCACAAAATGCCCCTTTAAGGGCAAGTTTTAAAGGACCTATAAACCCTAAACTCGTCATTAACTAGTCCAGATGGTTCCTAATTGACTAGTTTGCCAGACTATTTCTTTACTAGTCGCCTGACTGGTTTTACTTGTAACCTGACTAGTAAAAATTACTATCGGGAGCTTTTACTAATCAGTTGACTAGTTAAACTAGTCGGGCGACTAGTAGAACTAGTCGGGCGACTAGTAAAACTAGTCGGGCGACTAGTAAAACCAGTCAGGCGACTAGTAAAGAGATAGTCTGGCAAACTAGTCAATTAGGAACCATCTGGACTAGTTAATGACGAGTTTAGGGTTTTCAGTGATATTTTTGGCCAAACCTGCCCTTGTTCCCCCTCTTATTTTATCCCTTTTGCTAATCTCTGAATCCACCCTTGAACTCAAGAAGAGCAGGCGATATTTTGAGGTGGGTGGGCGAGCGGGCGGGCGGGCGAGCGAGTGAGTGAGCGTGTGCCTATCTGTTTCTACAATTGGTTTCATGAACATACTCTCGAGAAAAGTTTTGCATGGCCTATTGCATGATCGATGTTTCCCATGTGTGTTGCATTTTGTATGTTGCCTCTTTTCCCCTGTGAAATTAGTGATTTTCTGCACATGATCATCAATTTACAGTGAAAACAACATAGCCTGCACTGTACTAGCCTGCACTGTACTAACAAACTTCAATGTATGCTTTCCCAGAAAATATGCCCCCCTTTGCCCCTCCCCCCCAAAAAAAGCTGGTTATGCCACTGGTGACAAGCAGAGCCTAAGAAAACAATACATATCAACTAATAGCTTGTAGCTCTAACTGTGCCCATTTTGGTTATAATATTAACTCAAAAGTGACTGCACTTTGCTGTCTGAATGTGGGCTAATATCATAACATAGTTTTATAATTCTAGCCCATAAATCATCAGACAAAGTACAATCACCTTTATACCACCAGATGGATAGAGTATATGTGGTTGTTTTATTTTTTTTACTTGAATCATCATATGTTTCTATAACAACCAATAAGACAGCAAAGAGAAATAATTGAATTTGTGTGTGCATCATCGGGCCCCATCTTAACAACTTAATAAAAATAGCTCATTTATTTGGACCACACTTCTCGGAAGCCAGAGACATCGAGATCTGACTTGTGCACGCACTCTTTTTTTAATTAATTGTTGTGGTAAAATTACAATTCCAATCTTAAGAGAATTGATTACAGTGGTGTGTGAAAAGGTCTCTTTTGATATGACAAAAAACCAGATTGAAACCAATAATAGTCATGTTCAGACGGAGCGTAATCATCGATGATAACCTAACATCGATAATAAAATGTTAATCCGTTAACTTCGACAGACGTCCACACGGGTTTTATCATCGACAACTTGAAAAGTTAATCAACGAGTATATTGCCGACTTGTTGATAAGAACCGGAAGTATAGCGCGCTACTACCGGTGACCAAAAAAAAAAAAAAAAAAAACACGCACTCTTTTTTTAATTAATTGTTGTGGTAAAATTACAATTCCAATCTTAAGAGAATTGATTACAGTGGTGTGTGAAAAGGTCTCTTTTGATATGACAAAAAACCAGATTGAAACCAATAATATCAACTATGACACAACTTTGAAACCTGATTTGGATTATCAGTTCCTCTAGCTACATCCTATGCAAATTTGATGAAATTTTGTTGCGAGCAAACATGATTTTCTTTAAAATATAGTTTTAAATAGATCTCTATGGAAATCGGGTGATAGAGGGCACTATAACAACCAAATTATTGATCATAAATGCACACACACACACGCACATGCACACACAGACACATACACACATATACATACACACACACATACATACATACACGCATACACACACATACATATGTACGTACGTACATATACGTATATATACATACTGTTATATTACCCTCAAAATTTTGATTAAAATATTATTTTCTCAATTTTATTTGAGAAAAAGATTTCTCATGGGAAAAGTACTTTGTTTATGATAAAAAAGAGAGCAGGGGATTCAAAAAAAAAAAAAAAAAAAATCAACTTGTTTATGCTTTGAGATCAAAACATTGCATGATCTGGGAAATTCCCCATGCGTTATAAATGTGAAATGGGGCCATTCTTCAAAAAAGTAAACCTTTTTGATAAAAAATGAAGTTAATGGCATTGCAAATTTCTTTACATTATCACGTTAACCATCCTTCCAAGTTTCCTGCATTAAATTTTTAAGCAATATGTTCAACTCAAACACCCTCATTTGCATTTAAATAAACGTGTTCAGTATTTTGGGATAAAAAAGTGAGATTATTACACCATTTTGCTTCTTTATTTTTATATTGAATAGCTATTAATTTTTGTTTGAAATACTGCCTAAAGTATTGCGTGGACTTCAATTTTCAAAATTATGTTGAAAAAAATACAAATTTATAGGAAATAGACAAGTAATTAACAAAGAATTTTAATTGACTTTGGTATGTCACACACGTGACCAAAAAGACAAAGAAGTTTTTATTACTAGAAAACCACTGTCTCAGTAATGTTCATATTTCATGTCAAAAGCCAGTTTATAAGTACCTTCCGTTATACAAAATAAATGGTTTAGATCTTTCTTCTTTCAGAAGTTATTGATGTGCTAATTACTGTCACACACATGACCGGCACTCACCATTTTAGTATTTGAAGGACATAAATTTCTGGTCGTATTGAAGAAGATAGCAGTGTTGACTTTTATTATTGGTTAAAATATGAATATGGTCAGTTTGAACAAAAAACAATTAATTTTAATAAAGACTGGCGTAAACTTGATTTCCATGTGTCTTTTGAAAGTTTGGGGTGAATTGCCAAATTTAGCAGATTTGCACTATTTCAACACAGGAAATCTGCATACTAGGAGTAGCATTGCTCTTTGCAAGTTATTACTGATGGCATTGTAATGAAAGTGTTTGAGATAGTTGAGAATATGGATATACACAAGATTTTATTACAACTTCGTTTTTTGATGCACATTAACAATGGTCACCAATTTTGTGTTATAAGTCAATGGAGATGTCACACATGTAACCACCAATGTCACACACGTGACCGTACTTAGTGATATAAATTTGTTAATTACCAAGTAAAGTTTGCTTGTGCTTAAATAATCACAGAATTTTACAGTTGAAGTTGGATGCCGCCGGAGCTTAATAGCTGATCTGTGTGCTGTCGTCTTTTAAGCCAGAAGAGCTTCAGTTTTCAAATCAAAAAGAGATTCCAGTTTGTGGTCCTAAATGAGGACATTAGCGACAGACTGATGGTGGTAGAATACCTGGACTGTATTGCAGAAAATTAGTGTCGTTGAGGGAAAACCCCCTGTCGTCTTGACCTGCTTGACAAAATATCTTCAAACTGCGAAGATTCCCATGGAATACTATTACCTGATTGAGTTTTTAATTGAACTTATGTGCTTGTCATTTTTGGAGTCTTCGCCGTGGAGGACATATCAATCGTTGAACTGCAACGCTCTTGTGGACATTAGTGGACATTCTTGTTTAAAAATCTTATAAATTGTGTGTAATCTACTATGTAATGTTTGTTTGGACTACCAAATTCTTGACCAAACCATTAAAGATCATTCGTTCTGTTGTATTAATTAAAACTAGCGGGTTGCCGCCCCGCCCGCGCTTCTCTCGGGCAACCGCTAGCTGATTTTAAATGGGAGCGGTCATAAAACCGGTTGATCAGTCTCTATAATGCAAAACTTTCAAAGACATAAATATTTTCCTTCTTCCTTCCCAACTTTTCCCTCCATTTATTTGTTTGCCTTAGTATGTGTAAGTCAAAGCTGTCAGTTTTTTAGTCCCCATCTCAACATGAGCGATGAAGCCCAGGTGAACTTACTGCAAAAATTTATGTTCAAGCCAAGGAACTCGCATGCACCCCCACAGACCACCAGTGTCGTATCTGGGTAGGAGGGTAAGGGCCACTCAACGGTGTTCAAAAAGGGAACAGAGGGAAGCTCTCTTGGGAGAAGTCGAGGTCCGGGTACAATCAGGAAATTTTTTTGTGGGAACTCATGAACATCAGTCGGGACGAATTGTCCCCTGACCGGGCTGATTTCCCCCCTGAACACGTTTTTTCCTCCCTAGAACTGCTGCCTACGCCATTGGGCCATCTCTAAGGGCGCCGAGAGGCCAGCAACCTATAGGCCCTAGATGGGATCTTTGCTACAATGTCTCATGGGTTACACAGGGTGATGGGGTGTTCCCATTTAGTTAACGTTTTTAGGCCATATATGGTTGTTTTCATTTCACCCAGCTCATTGTCCACCCAATGGCCCTGTATTATGGAAAATTTTACCATCATCATCCAAAGACTCACATTTTTTTCG